>CALNXI010001395.1:0-59876 GCA_942486025.1 Porites evermanni | reverse complement strand
TTCCAATCGGCCACCACTTTGGATCCCAGCCGCCACATTGAATTTTTGTAATGTATAAAAACTGCATAAAAAAGGACAAAAAGTAAAAAAAAATAACAAAAACGCCCTAAAAAAAACAAAAATTATACAATATACAGCAACGGTAACCCCCCCCCCCCCCCGCCCCCACCCTCGTTCTTCTCTATTGCAACTTAGATCGTTCATTTTAAAATTTGCGACTATTGTATCAAATTTCATAGCGGTAAAATTCCTGTTAGAGTGCTTTGTTTTTTTTTGTCGGAAAATAAAATACGGTATTTTTTTAGTCTGGAAAAACAGTTTGTGTTTTTGAGGTTATTTTGCCGACGTACAAGACCAGAATCTTTTACTTAAAGTAGGCATGTTTTGGCTGAAAAGGACTTTTTTGCGGCGTCTCGCCGTCTTTTGAAGGATTTCAACAAAACTGAGGTAGACGCAGCAAACTTTTGACATGTACCGGTAATATAAATAGGTTTTAGGTTTTTTGAAGATATCAAAATATGATGTGAACCGAAAAGATGGCTAGATAGAACACACAGGAAGAAATCACACATTGGAATCCGAAAGATATAATTATTTGGCCATGTGGTCTACCAATACTCTTGAATATATAGTTTTTGGTGCATGTTTAATTTTTCTCTAATTATCTTTAGGAGTACAAAAGTTACTGTAATTAGTCATTGAAAAATTGCAATCTCGGCAAAGGGGACTGATGAAGTTTAAAGAGCCGGCTGAGCCGGAAGCTATTAAGGTTAAATCAAAAATAATTTGATTGAGGATATTTTTTAGACCTTTTCAGTGCTTTTACATGAATTCGTATTGCATTCCTCCTCACAAAGCTTTTCATTATTTAAGTAATTTTAAAACTGTTAATGAAAAACCGCACTTCATGTTTAAATAACCAACGGTTTTTTGATAATTCGACCACATTCTTCACCCATATGGAGTTGTTTTAGTATGTACCACGCTACAGGAAAAGCGAGTGGCTCGAACAACTAGACATATGGACATAATCAGCCCCCTCTTCAGGCCCCGAGGTTAGGTATTCAGCGAGCGCTGAGACAAGGGAGACCACTAACAGAGGCTAATTAACAACTGAGGTTAACGCTACCCCCCATGCACAAGTACTATAAGGCTAGCCAATTAGACCTCGCTCAGGACCATATCTATTCTGCGGTACATACCCATATTCAACATGCATGCCGAGCCATTATAATTACGGAAGAAAACATTTACTACCGTGTTAACAGCCGGATACCTGATCATAACCAACAGGAAGAAGAATTTTGTTCTGTCTCCTTCAACCTTCCACAGCAAGATGACTAGCAACGACTGAGTTTGTTCGCTTCAGTATGAACTGCATAGCGTTTCGTGTTTCCATTCTCGATCAGTTTCCTTTTTCGCGCTGCTTTGATTGTAGAAACTGTCAATGAACTCAGAAGAGCCTCGTCTGTCTAGAGGGTAGTACAAACAAACAGGATCTGCATAGTTTGCCATCAGTTTCATCAGATGGGCTGTGACACGTTTCTGAAACCCTTTGTGCAGGATTGAGACAGTGAGATGGTGCAACATATGGGTGGGACGGCTCCACCATCATAACCTTGTAGAAGACAAAGTAGACAAACTATTGCAATTATCGAGCTATCTCCCTACAAGGAATAACACACTTGTCTGTGCCTTTGACTCCAAAGTTGACGCTTAACATTACCTCTTAAAACATCTCTTTTCTGCTATCAAGTAACATCTACTTCTGGAAAAAGCGGGCGGGATTGTGTGGCATACCTCCTGAAAACCCTGGAGCCAGTTGTTCGAAGGCCGATTAGCGCTTAATCCAGGGTTAAATTTAACCCGGGTTTCTTTTTCTTTTGTTCAAAAGCATTTTCTTGGATAATTTTCTCTGTTGTTTTTAAGAACATCCAATCGTCAACTTATAGACAAAAGTGGGTTCAGATTCAGAACCAGAGGGGAGTACAGCTCGGGGGTCTTACACTAAGTTGAACTTAGATAAAGATGTTGATATTATAAAGCTCATTGGATGGTTAAAAATGACAGCGTTAGAACATTTTACAATAAATTGAATATTGGTGGAGTTTGTGTAAAAGCATCGATCATTTTGGTACGTTTCTCAAGGCAATGTTTTGAAATTTTGTAATAAGGTCACGTCGTGGCTTGAGTGAGGGGTTGTGGAGACCGTCCTTACGCCACTAGAATAAAGAAGACTAACGGGATGAGATTGTCCAGTCTTGCCTGAATTCTAAGTAAAAGCTGGTTTTTGTTTGGCCTTAAAAAATAGGATAAGCAGAAAACAAAACAAAACCAAAATCATTGACACGAAGAACCCTACCTGCACCCGGTCACACCGCACGGTGTGTCGGCCCCTCCAGAGAATATCCCATTACGGACCTTTCACTCAATTAAAAGACTACACGCGCATCAATAAATTTAATCCACATTTTCTGTATTTCACTTTTGAATCTAATAGATTTTTCATAACTTTACTGACCAGAGAGTATTGTATGAGCCTGCTCAACTACAGAGTAGCTATATTTATGACAGTGGGAATAACAAATGAATTCTCCGAGAAAGTTAGACAATATCGGAATTGTACCTAAGCGCCAATTATTGACACATCTATCGTTGGAATAGTCGATTCGTTGACAGTAAAACTTTTCTACAGTTCTAAAAATGAAAAGTGATCTTTAAGCACGGTCAAATTTGTCAATTTTTTCTTTAAATAGAACTTTCAACTCTGAAAGTTTCCAATCACAATTAAACTAATTTGGTGGAGTTTTGCGTCTTTAATATTTTATGGTTGACTTGACCACGAATAGTTTTGGCATAAAAACAAACTTTTCAAGCAAATTTGCATACAATTCGCGTGTTGGGTGTCCTCCATATTTTTTCCACAGTTGAATTAAAAACAGTGTTCATTCATTAAAAAAATAACATATCTTTTTTATTACAATTACATGTTGGAAAAATATGCAAAATTTATGAAATAAGTTTGCGTAATAGTATTTCATAGCCGGGAAAACATTCATCAACCTTCAAGAAAATTATTATTTTGCATATTACAAGTAAAAACGAACAATATTGTTGCGGTATTTTTTCTATAGTAAACACAGATCACATGCAAATTGATCTGTTTGGTCGACTAGCCGCCAGGATGGTCCGCTGCGATCGGCTTGTAGCAGTTTGTAGAAATTGCGCTATGGACCTTGCCAAAAATCATCGACGATTATTTCACTTTTTTTCATTTATATTGTACGAACAATTATGTTATAAGACTAGCTATTGCAGTGAAAAAAAAAAACATGGATCGCAGCAATTTCTTTACTGGGTTGTTGTTGCGTTAAGCGATCAAACAAAGAGGAAATGGAAAGCGAAATTTAAATAATTAGCATTATTTTTCGTCGCTCTTCGTTTATTTGCTGCAAGAAGGGTAGAAATGTATGTCCTGCAATGAATTTGGAGCAATTCCAAGGTATATGTATATTTTAACTCACACAAAGATTTACAGTTTCGCATTCTTGATATGATTCTAGGGTAGAGGAAATTTCGCCTACCTGTGCTTGCTTTGCTCGCTTCGAAGTGATCTAGCAATACAACAAGAAGAACGCCAAAAGATGTGTGAATGCCATAAACCATAAACATGACGAAAAATGAGCCGGCACAAACCACCCAAGCCCAGCCACGATCCTTACACGGGCTGTGGACATTTGGAAGTTGTCTGTGAGCGTAGTTGATCAGCGTTATACTGCCTCCAACAGGAATGGACGTCAAATTTTCGATATTCATCGATGAATGCGACCGGGTCACGCTCCGATCATTCATGTTGGGTTAAGCATACGTCCGTTCTGACCGGTAAAGAATTAAAGAATCGTTGTAGCTTCTGAAAACAACGCAAGCGAACCTTCGATATGAAACACTCGAGCGCAGATGTACAAGCGCCGACAGCCGGTCAGATCGGACACAACAAGTTTGACAGGAAAAACGTGCTAATAAACCTGTTGCCAGCTTCAGACCGCGTGCGACAGGAACCTGTTTCTTTTCAATAAAGCCACCATTTTCAACCACCTCGCATACAGGTCAACGGCATAAAAGCTCTAAACATTTCGTCGAATACTGCTTGTACCTCAACCTTTGGTTTTAATGCGATTGAATACGTGTACAAATTTGTTTTGATTTGTATTGGTCACATAGGGAATTTTCTGACTAATTCTCGAAATATCCAATCAGAATTACGCTATAATTTCACTTTATAATAACCCAGCCAATAAGCCTGGTTTATATAAACGAAAACAAAATTCTCCATGCGTAACCAAGAAAATAATTTTCATTATAAAAACCGGCCCCGTTGTCTTCATAAGTTCTGAATACAACTTGCTAAGAATATAATCAATGGTTTCGAACGTCTCCTACTGAGTTTGGTTTCTGTTTACAGGCGGTTTTGCAACTATATTTAAAACAGTGTATTTGATGAGGGGGTGAAAGGGGTTATTGCTTGATACGGGATTTAAGTGATTTTAATTTTCGTGAAAGGTGAAAATGCGAAATTAAAATCCGTGAACTGTGAATGGTCTGCTTGTCGTGATACGTGAACATTAAAATCTTTTATACGATATTCGTGATTCTCATCTAATTTTTTTATCGTGAAAATAGATAGTAGGAGAGCAAACCGGTTCCAATAACACCCATTAAATGGCCATAAATCGGCTCGGAAACCATACAGAAAAGAAGAAACGCTCAACGTAAGCAAGGCTAGCCGATTTTTATTTAAATTCCTTTAAATTAGTAGGCTACAGAAACAAATGTTTTTCCCCCATACAAATCCTTATAATTTGAACGTTACGCAACAATACCGATGGTCATATTTCGAGCTTGGGCTTCCTGTGATGTGGAGCTAACACACGTGGGGTTTGCGTGGGGACCTCGGTTGCAATGGCCGACAATTTTGGAATTAGAGGGACAAGTTTTTAAATTGGAAGGAGTAATATATTATGTAGATTCCAAATCTGTGAGGTCCATGGGTTTTCTTGGAGGTAAAGAACGAATTCGAATACCCATATACGGTAACCATTCATCATTTAAAGCTCTTAAGCGCCAAATCATCGAGTACCGGCTGGTTTGAAAGCTGAGTCCGAAAAGCGTGGTCTAGGATAATCGATTCAGAATTCACTAGCGCGAAGGCAAAGTCCACTAGCCCCAGGCTATCGGAGTAATCTGTAGATCTCTCATAACCAAGAAAACTTTTAAGTAATTGGTAAAGGAAATACATATAAAATTAAAATATAATGAATATTTTTAAATTTGGTTAAATGTGACTGAGTTTTTATCGATCCAGTTTTCTGGAAAAAATCATCAAAAAAAGAAATTATTACATTGGAAGATTCAGATCTCGAGCGACGATTTCTCGGTCCATAGTCAGCTTTACTCCATCTTATCTGCCAACCCACCCGACCCTCCCCTTAGCTAACATTTTGTCCCAACGTGAGAAGTTAGTGTTAATTTCGGATTAGGGGAGGGGTAGGTGGGGAGTATGGTAGGAGGTTTTCGTCCTCGGCAAACCTTCAAGGGTTTCAAACCCTTGGCAGCAATGTCACGCCCAAACGTCCGCCAAGTATCCTATCTCTAGCTCTCTTGGATACCAGCAAAATCCGCTCAATCTCTTTTACTCCTGTAGCCTGCATAACAAGGGATAGTTTTTCAGTTTCTTTAGTGCGAGCGCGCGAAGGTAAGTTGGAAGCAGGGCGGATAAACCTTTATCCGCCCTGGTTGGAAGCGAGCGAGGAGAGCCAGGCACAAGACCGGGGAAGGCGTTCCTCGCTCGCTTCCCGCTTGCCTTCGCTCGCTTCAAAAACGCGAAAAAAAAAATAAGGCCTGTTGTGCAGGCTATAATTCCTGCGCCAAGATTAAATATGAAATTTATAACAAAAAAAGCCCACAGGCAAGAAGGGAAGGCCTTGTCTGTTAAAAACACAAAACGTGTTTTGAACGGAACGAAGAGACTGTGATTATCTAATAGTTGTGTCTAGCTGGGACTTCCCAAATTGATAATAAATAATTTAAAAACCCTGGGTACAGTTTTATCGTTGGGCTGCATTTGTTAATTAAAGGGCGTAATCTATCCTGAAAAAGCGAAATCAAGATTTACAATGTTTTGGGGTAAAGCGTTTTTCGTTTACGGGAGCAAGATTTCACGACTTTGCCAGTTTTTCCTTTACTTTTCCTTTCTCGCCAAATTTTCTAACCGGTTTTTCAGCCTTACAAATGATTCACTTGCCTAAGATCTTTTCAAAGAATTTATTTGAAATGTTAATTAGCCTTACAAGTCCCAAATGCCCCGAAGTGTATGTGGTAAACAACCCTTGTTCTTGCTACAGAGGCACGTGCAGAACGAAACTCCAATCAGAAATTATTATTCAAATCAGAGCGTTGCTCCGCGGCACATTCAAAAGTTGATAGCTTCGGTCGAGAAAGCTGACGAAAGTTGCTCACGAAAGAGAAACCAGACACTTTCACATAAACTGACAGTCCGTCTTTCTCAGCTTCACTACAAGAAAGCTAACTGTGGAAACATTCTGGGATGTTAAAACCAGCGCCTGAGGTAAATTATTTGTTAAAGTTATCGCTAGTTCGGTTCACATTTGTATTCCGTCAAGTCCAACTTCAAATTAAGTTAGTTCGTTGTCGAATGCTCTTGTTTTTAAGTTAATTTATTTGTTCTCGGAGGAGAAATAGCAAGTAGAAATGTAAGCAAATGCTCGAGCAAAATTTGTCCATGATTTTGAAAGCCCTTCGTAGTACAAGGCCGTACACGTGGATATTACTAAAAAACACAGAGAACTTAGTGGGGACCTCAATGTCCAGATAAAAGGACCCTGCAAATTACGGCTTTCTTTCGTTCTAAAATTATGTTGGTTACTAAGAAAGGAATTTGCAGAAACGACAAATTTGATTCATTTTTCACTCGGTGTACAACAGCGAAATTTTGACGGAGTTAATACTACAAAATGAGGCCACCGCACCTTTCAATAAAGATGTTCAAACCTATTACCAAAAGCCTCGAAGCTAATAGCAAAAGATTTTTTTCGTGAATTTCTGTTTATTCAAAAAGCAGTTTATATTTAATAGAATAAAGAAAAAGTACCATATACTTAAACTGAAGTGTTGAAGAGGGGAGATGTAAGAGCCCGTAGTTGTCAAAGTGTTCATAGGGCAATTTCGAACAATTTTTTTTTGTAATCTGCTACTCAGTATTTGCTTCCATTAAACAGGTTGTAATATCTGAAGTTTATTGCAATGACACGTTGATTCGCACTCATGTGATATAACAGCGTCACGCGAGTCCCCTAGCACGACCTCTCGCGCGAAATCTCGCGCGGTTAGATCGCTACAGAGCTTGTATGGTTACCATGACATTGTACATTGCAATTTTCGATACTTATTATGAATGGAAAAGATTCGCAAAGATCGTCACCAGAGACACGTTCACATGAAAAAAACCACACAACTCGCGACTTCTCGCGTGAAGTCTCGCGTGAATAGATTGTGATAGAGCCTGTACAGCTACTATGATGTTGAATATTGCAAATTAATGGTACTAAAGAAATAGAAAAGTTTGGCAAAGTTCGTCATCAGAGCCACAACCTCATATGATATAACTACATCACGTGCGACCTTTCGCGGGATCTCTTGCGTAAATAGATTGCGACAGTTAGAGACTCTGTGGTTACCAAGATGTTTGACATCGGAATTAAAACAGTCGCAGCTAAAGTCACTAGAGCCCTGGAAATGTTTCGCTGGGTTTTTGCAAACCTTTTTCGGTTTAAACTCCCCGGCTTTTCAAAGTTGCAACAGAATTTAATTATAAGCATTTCCTTTTTTCCTGCTGTTTCTGTTTACGTAGCTCTCTAACGTTTAATTGAGCCATGTCATCACTAGTATAAACTCAGCTTGTTATCTTTTCAATTTTCAGCCGTCAGACCAGACCATCTTCCTCAGGCAGACCTCCAAATTAGACCATGAAACCAGTCCATAAGACCACCGTACGAGACAATTAGATCAGAGATTGGGCCACCGCATCTTAATACCACAACAGACCATCGTCAGACCCGACCACCAAATCAGACCATCAGAACAGACCACCACCGCCAAACCAGACCACCAGATCAGATCAGATCAACCCACCAGACCACAGACCACCATCCTCCAAACAGAACAGCATACCCAACCCCTTGAAATGGTACAGGTCAGGTGCTTTCTTTATGGGTTGGGTCAAGGGGGGTATATAGAGCTCTGGATGAACCTTGCAAAGCATACTTTCCACACACTTTCGGCCTGAAGTTTCCAGACTTTTTTTTCTGCTTCATTTAACTTTAGTTAGTTTAGCTAGTGGGTGCCCTGGGCTGGTAAGGGCCTCCCCTTCCCTTTTTCATTAGATGGGTTCCTTTGCAGGTGTTCGGTCAGCAATAAGAATTCGGCTTTTAGGAATAGGTTCGGTTTTTTGGATTCGGCTTCGATTCAAGGAAACGGTTCGGATTCATCTTTTTACGCTTTTTCAGATGGACGTCACCACCGCTGCTTTTCTCGTCGTCGTCGTCGACTTCACTACGATCTCCCGCTTAGTTGCGCCAATTTGAATTTATCNGATGGGTTCCTTTGCAGGTGTTCGGTCAGCAATAAGAATTCGGCTTTTAGGAATAGGTTCGGTTTTTTGGATTCGGCTTCGATTCAAGGAAACGGTTCGGATTCATCTTTTTACGCTTTTTCAGATGGACGTCACCACCGCTGCTTTTCTCGTCGTCGTCGTCGACTTCACTACGATCTCCCGCTTAGTTGCGCCAATTTGAATTTATCTATCACACTTCACTTGACAGTCTATGCACTGGTCAAGTGAAGCTTTCATTCGCAAGGTTCAACCAGATAGTGATTATTCTAAGACATAACTTAGTAAACTAGAGACTTTATAGTACCTCATTTGGTCACTGCTTACAAGCTTAGTGGTCTCTCTGGTTACAGGTAGATAGTTAGAATAGCCTCGCAAATTCGGGTTTGCTCTTACCAATTTGGCTTTAATTTTGATATTAAACAGTACAACTGTGAAATGAATTTTTTTAATGCGCAATTTCAGACCTCGAATTTGTGATGGTAGATCAGTTATCAGGTTTAGTCGTACAACAAAGGTAATCTGCGACCAGGCGTTTCTTCTCAAGAAGAGATAACACCTTGTTGCAGGTTACAAGGGTAACATGGGACAATCCACACAACAAAGGCTAGATCGTTTACAAATCGTAAGCGTAGGAAGTCTTCGAGACCAATCTACGACGCAGTTTCATCGTTGGAGAAGCACGAAGAAGCCGACAAGCTAACTTTAAGTTTAGTAGCCTGCGAAGTAATCACGAGAATGCTATCGAACTAGGCCGAAAATTTCGGGGACACGCATGTGGAGGCCTACCATACCTTACTATGCGTGCCCCTGAATTGCATTCACGTGAAAACCTCGCTGGTTATAGATAGTATTTCCCGACCAGCATAAGTAGCAGGAGAGGATACTTTGGCTTGGCATTGTCGACACTAAGACGATCTGATTTGTCTTTCTGTTAATTTTGCCTGGCTGGAGGATTTTCTTCTTAGGAAGTCCTGCATTGCACTGTGCAGGCACAGATCGTCTACAAATGGTAGGCGTACGTAGTCTTCACGTCGACCGTTCGTGGCTATTGGTTTTTATGGTACTCCAGACGTTGTCAGCTTGTTCTACCTCCAACAGCTCCTGACGTACGTCACGGCTGGGACCAAATCCTATGCAGCACATTGTTTCTTCAACTTTTTTTCTGATTCTTGTAACAAAATGTTGGAAATATGAATAAAATTTATTTTATTATATTGTTTCATATTGTGTTGCGGGTCACGTGTAGCATCAAGAAGAAGAGGCCGGCCGAAGAAAGAAGAACAAAGAACTTGGAGAGCCTTTGAAAGATAGTCCAGTAGCCCAGTTTATTAAGTAGGCGAGGTTTCTTCCTTTGCAGCCATGAACGGAGGATAAGAGTCACGTCGGACCAAACCGGACAATAACGATGATGACGATGCCAATGGGTGATGTTGATCGTTTACACTAAGACGTCATTCTGCTTTTATGGAAATAGAAGCCGATGACATCTTAGTATGAACGACTTCATCATTAGGAAGGCCAGGTTACGCTAGAGGAGACAGCTTAGAGTAATATAATAACTTTTAAGAGCTGCTTGACTAACGTTGTTATTTCGATATTTAAAACCCTACATTTCCCCTCTCCTACCATGTGGGAACGAATTTGACAAATTTTGAAACGAATCAAACAACTTGTTTGAACTTTTTTTCGAAATTAGGAAATGGGAAAGACAATTCCACAAACTGCTGCGCGCAGAAGTTAAGTTTCATCGTATCTCGGATCCCATGTTCGACAATTGTTGTTCTTGTCGCATAGTACAATGTTAGTTGAGACAGCAAATATATTTAATAATTTTAATTTTAATTGGCCGGCCGGACTTCATCTTTGGAGCAACTCCAAGTGATCATCATCATCATCATCATCATCATCATCAACAACAACAACAACTTCATGGACTATACCTGTCATGTCTTGTTTTTTTGGATTGTTGGTCCCAGTATCCTTGGTCCTTTGTTGGAGGAACATGACGACAGAGTACAGCAGCCCATATAAGGTAGGGCTGATTGATGTTGATACAGAGTTTGCGCAAAGTAGAGCCGTTTGGTCTGAAATAGCGTACGGCAAATTGAATTTCAGCGGCACCGTTATTCTTCTAGAAACGTTCGTAGCTAATGCAAACTTTGCACCACACCAATCAGCCCAAGCAATAATTCAGTGAAGCACGAGGTATGTGGATTTTTTTTTCTTTGTTAGGCGATTAGATTTTCGGTTCGGTCCATTCGGCTTTTTTCCGATCTTCGATTCGACTTGCGATCTGTTTCCGGATTTTACTTCAAAAATTGGAAGGCTTGGTATCGACGATGTTTCGATAGCAAGCTGCCAAATATCCCTGCGTACCGTCCGGGGGACCCTGGTGTGTTTCATTCGAGGTGTCAAGGTTTATGGACACATGTTACACTCCTCGGTCTAACGATCCCGGACGCCAAATTCTTGTAGGAGCGCACCCCATATACTACTTAATCATTTCTGTAAACGGCTAATTCAATTCAATAAAAACACATTATCTAATTTAATGCGTTGTCTGTGTGTGATTTTTTTAAATATTAAGTTATAGAGTAATTAGTTAAAAGCACTAATGATGATTTGATTTGCAGGTATCTTACAAAATACTTGTTGTAATAAGATCAATGAAAATAAAACAACAAAAAACAGAGTTGTAATTGTGGTGTCTTTTACACAGTTACGCGCGCTCACTGGCATTGTGTCGCAACAGTGTGTTCTACTGCAAACACACAAATAACTAACTTTTTTATTTCAGGTACTAGTACATCGAAAATCATTATTTTTCAGTTTTTTGGCCTCTACCTCCATTTTTTTCTTGAGCGGATGGAAACACATCTTTTTTGGGCGCGCCCTTTCAAGATCGCACAAGCTTTTTTTCCCTGCCCTTGGACTACTTTTTTGGATGCGTTCTTGAAGAAACGCATGGCACCATCAACTTGGAAGTCGAAAGGAAGTCCTAAATGCAGGAGAGAAATTTGTAATTGATTTGTACGTAATTTGAAGCTGATGAAAAATAAAGTTTAAAAACAAAAGAGAAATTCATCAGCTTACATCAGTACTAAATAATTTAAGTAAGTTAGATTTTTGTTGTAACGTGGTTGCTTTACTGCAATAAACAATAAATGTTTGACCAACACAATGTCGCTTCATAAGTGTATTTTTTTTTCTTTTAAAGCGATATAAGTAATTTAACAAGTTTTATTTCAGGAAATTCGGTCATCATCTTTTAAACGTTTTCTTCGCTGGAACATCTCCGCCTCGAAGACATCGTTTTGAGCGCGCCCTCTCAAGACCTAGCACACCAGACTGATTGTTTGACGTGTGCTCTCAAGAAGTTCGTTTTGGAAGTACTTCTGGCTGCGTTCCTGAAGAAACGCATGGCGACACTAGTCACGACTGCAAAACGGCTCCAAGTTCTAAAGGTAACACACAGATATTTTTCTTTTTTCAGTTGTTTTAACTGTTAGATGATCTTTTTGTGTTTCAGATTAAGTGCGTCGGTGAAGTGAGCTTTTTTCCAGCGCCTAAGAGGTAAGGAAAATGAAACAGATCATGAGAACACTAAATCTGATTCTGCTGACAGACGCTCGTAACCTCGGATGATGTTAAAACTCATTCATTCAGGCTTTAGTGGGATTCAAACCCACGATATTTGTTTAGTTACTGGTAGTCATAATCGACCAAAGAGTGCAATTTTCAAGACGTACAAAAAAGGATCTGTTTGATGATAGCTGACAGATATTGATTGGATGTCAGCGGTCAATTCCAAGGCCTTTTAAAGGAATTGAAGGCTGCAACCGGTTTTCCAACGGCACCACAAATCCAGTGAATTGTTATTACTTACTCTGTTTTTCAAGAAGTATTTCATTTAGGTCAGAGAAGTCTAGCCTTGTTACGGCAGCCCTGAACTCCCATCAGCAGCGATCGGTAAGAACCATTATATAGGAAAGCCTTCGTTTTCAAGAAGATAAACATTATATTCCAAGGAGTGCGTAGTTTCGTTCAAGGAAAGAGTTTGAAAGTCATTTGTGCTCCTGCTGAACCGAGAATCGTAAATATATAATTTAAGTGGCTTCTGTTCCAGTGGGATTCCAACCCGTGAACATTGCTTCGTTAAAAAGCAAATTAATATGAAATATAACTGGTATTCAAACACCAGGGCGTCTCAAACTCGTCCCCAGGACAAGGGCTGAAAGAGCCTGTATAGTTTGAAGTTGATTTTCAACTGTCACAAGACAACGTTATCTTTGATAATTTGTTTTAAAAGCTTTTCCCTCTAGGTCTTTGCAATTCCAGTGCTTATCTCCAACACGCAGACGGTCGTTACGTAACATTAACCGGCCTGGTGACGAAGAGGTATTAACACGTGACCCTTCCTACAAGATCCAAGGTATGTGTCCTAAAGGTTAAAAATCTTTGCCCAAAATATTCTAAAACGACCGAAAAAGCTTTGATTAGTATTTTAAGCCATAACCTTAATTACAATGATTATCCTTCTCAGGTCTACGAAGATGACTGTCGTGTTACGTTTTAATGGAATACAAATCCACAGGGCCTTTTCTAAAAGTTGCACATAAGGAGGCCTTTGTGGGATAAAAATCTGTAGCCTTTGTTTAACTGTTCATGATGGCCAGCATAATTCGTTCGAATGCAGTTTCCTTATAATTGAAGTTTCCTCTTCGGCCTACTAATGTATTGTATATTAGAACGCATCCTTTCCTTCAACGGACTCCTAATCCATGAAGGTTGCTGGATTTACAAGGTGTTAGTGGGATTCAAACCCACGACTACTAAGAGAAGCGCATAGTATAATAGATTTTCAGTTGTCCAAGCTAAATTTCTTGTTCTTGGGATGTATTTTATTTAGATCCTAAAAGACTCCAGACGTCACATCCTGTCTGGCCTGCAGTCATGAAGTCCTAGCCATCAGTGACTTGTGAACGATATGAGGGAACCTGCTTAACTCGGCAGAGGTAAGTATAAAAATAGAAAAATATCTAAATACTTAACTTTCTTTAAAAAATTAGCAAATACGTGGCTGAAAAGAAATTAGGCTCGGATGGAAACTGTGCGCGTAAAATTCAAACCTTTTTGTACCGAATCAAATGAACTAAGTATGTGCTAAAACTACAGAAATCGGAGAGATATTTATTACAAATGGAAAAGAGTCGCAATGATCGTCACCTGAGCCCTTAATCTTGGTTTGGGTTTTGCAAACTTTTTTCGGGTTAAAGTACTTTTCAAAGATACAACTGAATTTGAAAAATTAACTTTTTCTGTACAATTTTTCTTCGTTTCTCCTTAGATATATCCTCTGGTGCTTAATTAAACCATTTAGTAATGATAACTAAGCATTTTTTTCTTCGCAATTTTCAGTTCTCCAAACAGACTTCCAGGCAGACCTCAAAATTAGACCATCATACCAGACCATCAACTCCGCTCCAGATCAGACCACGAAATCCAAATACAACATTATAACATCATCGTCAACCCGACCACCAAATCAGACCATCAGAGCAGACCACCTACACCAATCCGAACCACAAGATCAGATCAACCCAACAGACCACAGACCACCATCCTCCAAACAGAACAGCATACCCAGCCTCTTGGGATGGTACAGGTCAGGTGCATTCTTTATGGGTTGGGTCAAGGGGGGTATATAGTGCTCTGGATGAACCTTGCAAAGCATACTTTCCACACACATTCGGCCTGAAGTTTCCAGACTTTTTTTTCGGCTTCATTTAACTTTAGTTAGTTTAGCTAGTGGGTTCCCTGGGCTGGTAAGGGCCTCCCCTTCCCTTTTTCATTAGATGGGTTCCTTTGCAGGTGTTCGGTCAGCAATAAGAATTCGGCTTTTAGGAATAGGTTCGGCTTTTTGGATTCGGCTTCGATTCAAGGAAACGGTTCGGCTGCGTCTTTTTACGCTTTTTCAGATGGACGTCACCACCGCTGCTTTTCTCGTCGTCGTCGTCGACTTCACTACGATCTCCCGCTTAGTTGCGCCAATTTGAATTTATCCATCACACTTCACTTGACAGTCTGTGCGCTGCGGCAAGTGAAGCTTTCATTCGCAAGGTTCAACCAGATAGTGATTATTCTAAGACATAACTTAGTAAACTAGAGGCTTCAGATCATTCAGCTACAGTGAGAGTACCTCATTTGGTCACTGCTTACAAGCTTAGTGGTCTCTCTGGTTACAGTTAGATAGTTAGAATAGCCTCGCAAATTCGGGTCTGCTCCTACCAATTTGGCTTTAATTTTGATGTTAAACAGTATAAGTGTTAAGTGAACTTTTTGAAGCGCATTTACAGACCTCGAACTTGTGATGGTAGATCAGATAACAGGTTTAGTCATACAACAAAGGTAATCTGCGACCAGGCGTTTCTTCCCGCGAAGAGTTAACACCTTCTTGCAGGTTACAAGGGCAACATGGGACAATCCACACACCACAGGCTAGATCGTTTACAAATCGTAAGCGTAGGAAATCTTCGAGACCAATCTACGACGCAGTTTCATCGTTGGAGGAACACCAAGAAGACGACAAGCTAACTTTGAGTTTATTAGCCTGCGAAGTAATCACGAGAATGCTATCGAATTAGACCGAATATTTCGGGGACACACATGTGGAGGCCTACCATACCTTAATATGCGTGCCCCTGAATTGCATTCAGGTGAAAACCTCGCTGGTTATAGATAGTATTTCCCGATCAGTATAAGTAGCAGGAGAGGATACTTTGGCTTGGCATTGTTGACACTAAGACAATTAGATTTGTCTTCCTGTTAATTTTGCCTGGCTGGAGGGTTTTCTTCTTAGGAAGTCCTGCATTGCACAATGTAGGCACAGATCGTCTACAAATGGTAGGCGTACGTAGTCTTTACGTCGACCGTTCGTGGCTATTGGTTTTTCTGGTACTCCAGACGTTGTCAGCTTGTTCTATCTCCAACAGCTCTTGAAGTACGTCACGACTGGGACCAAATCCTATCCAGCACATGTTTCTTCAACTTTTTTTCTGAATCTTGTAACAAAATGTTGGAAATATGAATAAAATTCATTTTATTATATTGTTTCATATTGTATTGTGGGTCACGTGTAACATCAAGAAGAAGAGGCCGGCCGAAGAAAGAAGAACAAAGAACTTCGAGAGCCTCAGAAAGATAGTCCAGTAGTCCAGTTAATTAAGTAGGTCAGGTACCTTCCTTTGCAGCCATGAATGGAGAAGAAGAATCACGTCGGACCAAACCGGACAATAACGATGATGACGATGCCAATGGGTGATGTTGATCGTTTACACTAAGACGTCATTCTGCTTTTATGGAACTAGAAGCCGATGACATCTTAGTGTAAACAACTTCATCATTAGGAAGGCAAGGTTAAGCCAGAGGAGACAGTATAGAGTAATATTTTTTAAGAGCTGTCTTGATTAACTTGAGATCTCCATAATTAAGATCCTATATTTCCTCTCTCCTTCCTCGTGGAAACGAATTTGAAAAATTTTGAAACGAATCAAACAAGTTTTTCTGGAAATTTGAAAATGGGAAAGGCAATTCTAAAACTGCTGCGCGCAGAAGTTAAATTTCATCGTATCTCGGATCCCATATTCAACAATTGTTGTTCTTGTCGCATAGTACAATGTTAGTTGAGACAGCAAATATATTAAATAATTTTAATTTTAAGTGGCCGGCCGGACTTCATCTTTGGAGCAACTCCAATTGATCATCATCAACAACAAAAACAACTTACAACAACAACAACAACAACTTCATGGACTATACCTATCTACGTCTTGGTCTTTTGGCTTGTTGGTCCCAGTATCCTTGGTCCTTTGTTGGAGGAACATGACGACAGAGTACAGCAGCCCATATAAGGTAGGGCTGATTGATGTTGGTACATAGTTTGCACAAAGCAGACCCGTTTGGTCTGCAATAGCGTACGGGAGATTGAATTTCGCGGCAACGGTTATTCTTCTATAAAAGTTCGAAGCTAATGCAAACCTTGCACCACATCAATCAGCCCAAGTAATAATTCAGTGAAGCCGAGGTATGTGGATTGTTTTTTCTTTGTTAGGCTATTAGATTTTCGGTTCGGTCCATTTGGCTTTTTTCCGGTCTTCGATTTGACTTGCGATCTGATTTCGGATTCGACTTCGAAAATGTGAAGGCTTGGTATCGACGATGTTTCGATAGCAAGCCGCCAAATATCCCTGCGTACCGTCCGGGGGACCCTGGTGTGTTTCATTCGAGGTGTCAAGGTTTATGGACACATGTCACACTCCTCGGTCTAGTGAACCCGGACGCCAAATTCTATTAGGAGCGCACCCCACCTATATTTCACTGAATTTCTGTAAACGGCTAACTCAATTCAATAAAAATACCTAACCTAATGCGTTGTCTGTGTGATTTTTTCTTTTAGTTTAAGATTTAGTTTATAGCTAAGGTTTAGTTTTAAAGTAATTACTATAAGTACTAATGACGATTTGATTTGCAGGTATCTTAGAAAAATACTTGTTGTAATGGCCTTGATAAAAATAAAACAAACAAAAAAACGCTGAGTTTTCAGTCTGATGTCTTTTAACACCACCGCGCGAATTGACGTTAAGTGTCGTATCAGTGTGTTCTACTGTAAACACACAAATAACCAGTTCTTCATTTCAGGTACTAGTACGTCGAACATCATATATTTTTCCGTTTTTTGACTCGACCTCTACTTTTTTTCTTGACCGTTAATGGATCCTTTCTTGGGGGCGCGCCCGTCCAAGATTGTACATGGCTTTTGTTTTTCCACCCGGCTTGTACCACTTCAGTTCTGGATGCGTTCTTAAAGAAACGCATGGCACTAACAACTTGGAAATCGAAAGTGAAGTGTTGAAGGCATAACAGAAACTTTTATATTAGGGTTAATGTAATTAAAAGCTAATGAAAAATAAAGTTTACCAAACAAAAGAAAAAACTCATCAGCTTGTTTTTTTCCTTTTACTTAATCTAAATAAGTTTTATTTGTTGTAACAGAGTTACTTTTCCGCATAATAAACAATAAAGATTGATCAAGACAAAACCTCTTTAACAGCGTATTTTTTCTTTAAAGCTATAATAATCTTAGTAATTTAACAAGCTTTATTTCAGGAACATCAGACGCCATCTTTTTACACCTTTTTTTCCCTCGAACACATGATCGCCGCAACGAAGACGTCTTTTTGGGCGCGCCCTCTCAAGACCGAGCACGTCAAACTGGTTGTTTGACGTATGCTCTCAAGAAGCTCGTTTTGGAAGTACTTCTGGCTGCGTTCCTGAAGAAACGCATGAAGACACTGATTACGGCTGAGAAAACGACTCCAAGTTCTAAAGGTAACGCAGATATTTGTTTCTTCTTTTAGTTACTTTAACTGTTGGATGATCTTTTTGTGTTTCAGATCTAGTGCGTTAACTAAATGTTTGCCAGCTCCTGAGAGGTAAGGACGAAGGAAACGGGCCGTGAAGTACACTGAATCTGATTTTGCTGATACATGCACTGTTCCTTAGATAACACTAAGCTTTATTCATACAGGCTTTAGTGGGATTCAAACCCACGATCGTTGTTTAGTTACTGGTACTCCTAGTCTACCAAAGAGCGCAGTTTCCAAGACGTTGATTTCAAATGAACCCGGCACTGTCTTGAATCTGTTTTATGATAGCTGACAGATAGAAAATGATTGAGTGTTATCAGCAGTCAATTTGAAGGCTTTTTAGAGGAAATGGAGTTTGTAATTGGTTACCAACCGCCCTAAAAAGACAGTGTTTTGATATTACTTACTCTAATTTTGAAGAAGCATTTCATTTAGGTCAGAGAAGTCTAACCGTGTTACGGCAGTTCCGAACTCTTATCAGCAACCTGTAACCTGTAAGTACCAGAATATTATAGGAAAGTCTTCACCTTCAAAAGGATAAACATTCTGCTCTAGATTGCGTTGTTACGTTGAACGAAAGAGTTTTAAAGTCAATTGTGCTCCTGCTGCACCAAAAGTCATACATCTGTAAGTAAACTGGCCTCTGTTCCAGTGGGATTCTAACCCGTGAACATTGCTTCATTAGTAAGCAAATCGATATGAAATAGTACTGGTATTCAAACGCCAGGACGTCTCCACCTCGTCCCTTGGGCGAAGGCGTCTGGAGGAAATTGTATAATTTGAGGTTTATGTTCAACTGTCATGGTGCACCGTTAGCTTTGATAATCTGTTTTTAGAAGCTTTTCATTCAGGTCTGTGCAACTCCAGAAGTTGTCTCCAACACAGAGTCTAACCAGCCCAGTTCCTGATGACAGCGAGCAGATAATACAACACGGAAGCCTCAGAAGTTTCTTTACTGCTGATACATGCGGTGATATGAACGAACCTGCCTGGCAGGCAAACGGTAAGTACTGAAACGAAATTACGAATACATTAAAAAAAATGTGAGCAAGAAGAAAACTGATAGCAAGAAAAGCGAATGTTTGTTCAATTTTTGGAACTACGTACCGGTCCAGTAGGTAGCTCCACCTTTGTTTTGTTAAAACTTTTATTGAATTTCCTTGTATTCGTGTTTCCTTTTTGTAGGAAAATGTAGGAACTAGCTGGTGAGGCAACGTCATGAGTAGAGGGCTGGACTTTCACCTGTTGCATTGATCATGATGATTAATTATCTTGATGATGGCGATAGCGATGAAGAAGTGCTGTCACGCAGTGGCAAACGAAGACGGTGATGATGACGATGAATCTGATCTTCGATTCTTCAGCAGGTGAAACGTGCACTGAAACTTAACTAGAAGAAATGTGTATCACAGACTCTTATGAGGTATCGTATATACGCATTGTGTACCTGGAGTGAAGTGCGCAGGTCAGAGAGACATGTGTTCGCCCGCCATGGAGAATAGAGTTGTGTTCTGCTAAATGCTTTGGTTTATTGCTTTGTGTTACGCTATTTTGGCGACGAGGATGGCCGAGCTCGGGGTAGAAAGGCCTGTTAAATGATAAGTATGGGAGGGTGGAGAGAAATAGAGTATAAAATTGTCCAGCTCAAGACCTATAATTACAATACAACAGCAAAGGCAATGGGACTTGAGTTTTCCTGGTAGTTCGGACGGTCTTGGCGTTCTTCTCGGAGGATTTTCAAAAGGCCAGTAAGGATAAAACTGAAAATAATGACTTGCAGATGAAGCGAACGATGGTCTCATCAAGAAAAAAAATGGCGTAGAAGGAAATAAATCAAGAAAAATGGAACAAAAATGAACTTAAAATAAGAAATAAATATAAAAGGAAGGAAAATAAATATAACCATAGTAAAATAATAAGCTATCATAAATAATAAATTGAAAATGAAGTCAAATAAATAATACGAGAATAGGAAAACCAATAGTAATGATCACGATAATGATAATAATAAGAGAAAAGGAAAATAATTGCATTAAAAGAGACTTCATCGATTTTTGAAAACGAAACTGCAAGGATTTTAAGGCAGTCACGTTTCAAAAATCAGCAGAAGTATCTTTTTAATTTTAAAGTCTTTTTAGATACACTTTTAATGCTTTTCCTTTTCTTTTACCATCATTATAATCATTACTATTACTATTATTAACTACTATTATTATTAATATTATTATTATCATTTTTAAGTTCCTTTTTGTTACATTCTTTAGATTTTTTTACCTTCTTTGTCGTTAGTCTTTCGCGCATAAGTCATTATTTTTAAGTTTTATCCCTATAAATAAGTTTGAAACTGTTGTATCAAATTTTCAACCGAGTCGATTTCCAATCATATAGGGACGGCTTGACCATCTGAATTATCTGGAAACGTCAGTCCTTTTTGTCTTTGCTTGCTTCGGCTTAATTTGTTAATTACATGCTTTAATCCAATGCAGGAACAAGTAAGGGAAAACGTAACTTTGATAATAAGTTCAGTAATAAGCTGAATGAAAGAACAAATGAGGGAAAACTTAACTTTGATAATAAGTTCAGTTTAACGTGTGATCTTGCTTTCTTGAGAGAGATATAGGAACAGTGAGCCTTGACAAGCTGGGCAGCCTGTGAAGAGGCTAGACGCAGACGACTGACACCTGTCGCATGGATGATGATGATGATGATGATGATGATGATGATGATGATGATGTTATGACGATGATGATAATGACGATGATGCTGACCATGATGTTGACGATTATGCTGACAATGATGACGACGACGATGATGTTGACAGTGATGATGATGCTGAGAATAATGCTGACGATGACGTTGACGATGACGACGATGATGATGATGCAATGATGATAACGATAATGATGCAGATGATGTAGATGACGTCGCTGATGATGATAATGATGACAATGATGCGGAAAATGATGATAATGATAACGTTCTTCAGAAAATTTGTTCCCTGATGAAAAAACTCCGAAACTCAGNTGAGGGAAAACTTAACTTTGATAATAAGTTCAGTTTAACGTGTGATCTTGCTTTCTTGAGAGAGATATAGGAACAGTGAGCCTTGACAAGCTGGGCAGCCTGTGAAGAGGCTAGACGCAGACGACTGACACCTGTCGCATGGATGATGATGATGATGATGATGATGATGATGATGATGATGATGTTATGACGATGATGATAATGACGATGATGCTGACCATGATGTTGACGATTATGCTGACAATGATGACGACGACGATGATGTTGACAGTGATGATGATGCTGAGAATAATGCTGACGATGACGTTGACGATGACGACGATGATGATGATGCAATGATGATAACGATAATGATGCAGATGATGTAGATGACGTCGCTGATGATGATAATGATGACAATGATGCGGAAAATGATGATAATGATAACGTTCTTCAGAAAATTTGTTCCCTGATGAAAAAACTCCGAAACTCAGTAAATGGCCATGGCGACGTTAAAATTGGTGAGTATCACAACCATTATCTTTGTTCTTCTTTAGTACCTGACTGCTCCTCAGTGGTCTCTCCTCTCTCAATCAAATACCAACGAGGGAAACGAGTGAAACATCCCTTCCCTGCCTGCTGTAATAGTCTGTCTTTCGCGACCGTTCCATGATGTGCTAGAGAAATTAATAAGAGAGGCGACTGGGACGAGTCACCTTCGAAAAGGTAAACGCAAAGACCTACAACGTACAGCGGGAGGAGTGAGGAAAAGCTTATCTTTGATAATTTGTCCCGCGTTAAACTAAAAATTTTGACTTAACTCAGTCTTAGGCTTTCCTGATTACTTCAGTTATTAAAGCTGTGGACTGCAAGAGAAGGACAAAAAACGCTGTTCTAGACTAAGACACCTCCATCAAATGGAGTTTACCATTGATTGACTTTCCTGTATGATAAAGTTAAGGCTATACGTTCTGAAATGCACGACAAAAATACTCTGCAGAGCAAAATAAACTTTGGAGATCCTACTTTAAAAATCAAGTAATAAAGGTGTCTTCTGTTTTCGTCCCAACAGCTTACAGGAAAAGAGTGCTTTTTGGTGTGTTCATATATCATATCGGAGGATGGATGTTGATGTACCCTACCCTCGCTACTACCCTACGTCACTGCAGGACAAGAAGCCAATAACGAATGTTTATACAAGACCCACGTTTAAACAGACTGCTTTTAGCCACGCTTGCGCTTGCTTTCAAACATCATTGAAAAAATCGGATTCTAATTCTGTAAGGTTTCACTTTGACAATTGTTTCATCTTCTAAGCTTTTATACTATATTTAACTTTGTGAACTGGCTATATTTATGAAGTGAAATTAAGACGCTGTTTGGAGTGAAAGAGCTGATAAAAGACCATAAATAGAGGCCGTTTTTTGTTGTTTTCATTATCAGTTTCGTGATAAATGAATTTGGAATATATAGAAAATATGAGAGCTTTATTTATGTAAAGGAAGAAAGCTATTGTACAAACAATAGAATACCGTCGTTTTTGCGTATAGTTCGTGTAATGTTAAATTATCAATTCGGCTTTTTCTAAGGTAAGAGCGTTACTCGGAACTTCTGAATTCTTCTTAATTAATGCCACAAACGCTGATTTTATAGCTTAACATCTAACATAAACTGCAATAACCTTTAATGCATGAAGATTTTCAGAGGCTCCGAGCAAAATGTTTTGCCTGATCTGAATTTGTCTGCAAAAAAAAAAAACTAAATAGCGTCTATCTACTGTAAGTGATAGACAGCGAATAATAGCTTTCACCCTTTACATTGATCCAGCAAGCGTAATTAAACAACTATATTGCGAGCGAAAGCGCTTTGATATCACTTCTTTAACACTTTAAAACGGTGACAGATTATCAAATCGCGCTCTTCTAGAGTCAGCCTCGCCGACTATTTACTCCCAGAATATTTTTCTTTTCATTTTCTTGTAACTCTCAGCCTAGCTAAAATTTTCATTAACTTACCTTAGCTTTAATTTTTTGTTCTTGCGTTTATATACAGTAGATGGCCTTAAAACCCCAAAGGCGTCACCATAGCACTGGTCGGGGGTACACGGTCCCTATTTTTCCAAATTAAATTGGTTTTCGGGGTTTACGTGTCCGGCTATGGTGTAATTGTATTTTTGGTCGCATTTTAGTTTATGTGTTTCTTAACAATAAAGTATGATGGAGCTTGTTGAAAAACTGAGTGCTTTTTTCTTTAGTTGTTCTTGTTAATGGGACGCCAGAAGCCGATTGGGGGGGCGCAAAATATTTTGTGTCAACCGACTTGAACCTCAATAGAGCGTTTTAACTTACGTGACCAGCAGCTAGAAAAAATTATTACAACAAAAGAAAGCGTAAACAAGAGAAAAGAGGACTGGTTTGGGACGCCAACATGGCCACCATTTTCTGATTGGTTTGGGACTGACCAATATTTCGAAATTGACTTCAAGCGCTGAAGGGTCCTGAAGGCTGTATAGGCAGCCACTAGCTAGTAGACGTACGAAACAGTACCGTAACGTCACAACATGGTGGCTTAGAAAAATTCTGGACTGTGACCTTTACTTCTCGCTCGATCGGCTTAATAGCAGATGTTTACATACAAGCTACAAGTCGTCTTTCGCTTGTTAACACCTACAACCATTATAGAAATTACTGTGAAGAAGCAAGATGCCCAAAAGCGCCAAAATTTCCTAGTTTTTTGGTATCGCGTATCGTTTGTCTGGCTTATACAACGCTCCACTTTTTGGTTGAATTCATACTGAGAGAAACACACAAAGACACTTGACATGCGATCAACGTACTGACCATGTCTTGCGTTGAAAACCCGCCCCTCCGCAAAGGACCGGGTGTTCTTGGTACTGCTAGGAGAGGACTGGGGAGAGGGCACACGAAACTGCGCAGTTACCGATGGCAAGATTTCGCACCCTCACTGCAGTGTTTGTAGAGCTCATACTGATTTTTATAAAGCTCCTTACTTTTAATGTGGCTGATTTTTTGTGGTATTTCTTTCCAAGAAGGTGCTTCATAGCAGGAAACAATTAAAAGCGATAAAGTACAACGTTGCATAAAATCTTAAGTTAAGACATTTTTAATGTGGACTGAAATACCCTAAATGAACACAACATAAGTGATAGCCCAATAAGTCACGGGCGTGGTTGCTATGAAATTGCTATTCTAAACGGAAAAGGTTCTCTTAACTAGTTTACAAGCGTGGCCAAGTTTCACACGGTTTCTTCAAGGAAAAAAGAGGGTGGCTCAATCCTTATCTTCACTAAGTTTTTGGGTTTTTGTAGATACTATGCTGATAATTATTAAGGTGAACATCACCCTTGTACAAGTATACGTCGCGGTTAGAGTCGTAAACTTTCTCTATGTTATTCATTTGCATTTTGACCTCGATTACCCAATCGATTTTGGCCCATAATCTTTGGCTGTTTATGACAAAGCCTCTGTCATCGTAGTTATTGAGTAGTATTGTCTTTGGGTCATTGCTTGGGTCAATGGAAGTAAAATAGACTCCTGAAAAGAAAAAAAAAGATTTTTCAAGCTGTGAAACAGACAACAGACATTTTGAAAGCACAGTTTATACTGGTTGGAAATTCAGAATATCTCTAGTAGTAAATACTAGTTCTAGAGATTAAACTCATATTACCGAACGGTATAAAAGTCAACAAACTAGCGATTTACCACAGCCATGTCGTCGATTCTGTATGGGTGTTTTGTCGGTAGATCCCTTTATCACTTTGCTCTTTTTGATACCAGCAGCGCCAGCTTCATCGGTGTAATGATAAAGCGTCTGACAGGCAAAAAAATGGAAATTTCAAACTGCAAGTTTTTACTACGAGAGCTCAAATAAAATTAGACTGCAAAACAGTCCGTATTTTTGCGTATTTAAGTACGCGCGAGCAGTCAAACAAGGCTGAAAACAGAGAGTGAGACTGGGGAGAGACGCTAAAAATTCTCTCGCCTCACACGCCCCTACGGGCGTGTGAGGCTCGCGCGCTCGCGCGCGTAAGACTCTTACGCCACGCTTTATCGATTTCTTTACTGATTTTGAGAAAAAAACCGACTTTTTTGCAGTCTAAAATAAAATATCATCATCTATATTATGAAAAGTGATTGGTTCTAAGTTTTGTCTGGGGCTCAAACCTACAAATTTCCATAAATTTTATGAAATAACAGTCCGTCCGTTTAGCTTCTCTTTAGTATGGATAAGTTAAACAGTTTTTCTAGGGACCGGGTGTATTGTATTTGCTGAGTATACCTTCCACTGTATCTGGATATGCCCTATTTCTTATCAGGTCTTGAAAAAGTGGATGAACGCTTAAAATATTTTATCATTCATGACCATTATTCTCGTCTCCATTTTGAGGAATGGCTTTTCATAAAATTGCTTAAAATAATACATAAATCGTGATTCATTTCTCCCGTCTACAGGTTTTAAACAAGGCTAGTAAAATAGGTCTTGTTAAATACGGGAACATTGTAAAATTTTCGCTTAACCGTAATAACCCTGGCCTATGCTGCCAACAATCGCAACAATAGTCTCACTGCGTATGAAAGTCAGTGTTGAAATCGAAACTAGTTTACGTGTCATTTTACAAACTTCATCTATTGTTTTTAAAAGCCTTACCTCGTATGACATGTTGCTTGGTTGAAAATGAAGCTCTTTTATAGCTTTCCTGCCGTTTGATCTTGTAAGGCTTCAACTGCAACCGGAGATCGAGAAGAAACATAAAAGCGGAAGTAACAGACTGTGTGGGAGCAAATTAAAATCACGTGTCAGCTACTTATCCAATCACTGAACACTTGCCACAAGTTCAGTCACTCGTTTCCAAATGCCATGTTTCCCGGAAAAAGACCTATATATAACCATTACTTACATTTTTAAATTTATTATTTTTCCAGCGCTTTTCTTCATATTCTCTCAGAGTTTTGTCGTCAAATATAACAACATGATTGTCATACTGTATTCTATAAATCAATTATAAGAAACTTATGGTTTATCAATTGCAAAGCTGCTAGTGGATATATTTTTATTTACCTTAAGTTAATTTTTTCCTCGTATTTATAGACAGTAGACAACAAAGGCAGTACCATAGCACAGGTTGGGGGAACACGGCCCCATTTTTTTTCCAAAATTGGTTTTTCGGGGTTTACGCGTGTGGCTGTGGTGTACTTAATTTATTGTACTTTTGGATACATCTTATCAATAAAGTGTACCATTCAGTGAAAAAGTGCGTGTTTCAGTGTTCATGTACCGTAAACTTCCTCTTTTAAGCCTCCCCTCCCCTCCCCCCCTTTAAAAGTCCCCCCAGTTATGGGCCCGTTTTCCTGTAAACAAAAAAATACATGAAGTTATAAGCCCTCGTCTCAGAGCTTGTTAAAACAGGGAGTTTAAGCAACGACGTTTTTGAGCGACCTAGGCCAACCGAAAGTGGACCGTTTTTGAACTCTTCAGTTGTGATTTTGAACAAATTCTAAGGCAAATTGTCTCTATAAGAGTTTACAAATTTGCATACAAATTTGGCAGCGCCAAGGCATATTTAAAGGACAAAAATGTTCACTTCTGCTTTACGTGCTTCGCCCATAAATGTCGCTGCTTAAACTTCCTATTATTAGGGAGCCTTTCTTTTAAGCAGCAACGACGGTGACGGCTACAAAACGTGACTTAAAAGTGAAGTCGCGCTGCTTCAAACTTTATAGCGCTTTACGTTCCATCTTGTTGAATTCGTCAAATGTTGGCAATATTTTGTGGAGTTGAATTCTAAGACTGTATCGAAGTTCAAGAAAAGAAAAAGAAATGGCGTTATGTTGTGTCCACGACCTCCACAAAACAAGAAATTTGGCATTTTTACGTCGTAGTGGTGCAATGATGGGAAAGAAATGTAAAAAAAGGCGTTGTTGTTTTGCTAATCTAAACTTATTGGTTTTTTGCTGTCCTCGTTGACGTCGCAGTCGTCGTTGCTTAAGCTCCCTATTATGCACCTATTAGTGGTTTGCCCCAGGATGGGGGTGGGGGGGGGAGGGGCAACCCACGGGCAATTTGACATTTTCAGGTCTTAAAATGTCAAATTCCCATCCTTGGGTCTCTATTATGAACTAATAGGCATTCAAAACACTTTATTGCAATACTCAGCGTCTCCAGAGAGTATGACAAATGGTACCCACGAACTTCTCAAGTTAATTAAGGCATGGGTCTACTATACTTAAATATAAAATATGAGCAAGTCAACAGCGACAAACCGTTGAGTGGTGCCGGAACTCCCAGTTGTAGACCTGGATCAGTACAATAATCGGGGGCACCCAACGAGGATATAGTTCAAAACCAATTAACATAGCATTGTTGAACGTATTTTAGTATTTAAACGGTAGATATAGGCATATTTTTATCCCCTAAAAACTTTTCATCTGTTCGGATTTCCTAGCTGATCCTTTTCGAAAATTTC
Source organism: Porites evermanni (assembly GCA_942486025.1). Classification (NCBI taxonomy): domain Eukaryota; kingdom Metazoa; phylum Cnidaria; class Anthozoa; order Scleractinia; family Poritidae; genus Porites; species Porites evermanni. Next base: position 32,275 of record CALNXI010001395.1, on the reverse strand, counting down.
AGCCAGGAAAAGGCTCCCGAAAATTCTAGGTGGCCTTTTTTAGGGTAAATATCCGTTTAAAATGGGTAATTATACCATTTTGTAAATGTTCGAAAATCCTAGGAGAGGCAGGCAAGCGAGAAATTTTACAACAAATGTTCCGAAAATTCTAGCTCTCAAATCGTCTTCCGAACAGATATTTTCCCGAAAATTGCCTTTGGGTGCCCCTGAATAATAACTTGTCGAAAATATAAAACGGCAAACTGATCCTTACAGCGAGGTGATGAAGAAGTAAACAAAAGAATAAAACAAAAAATATATATTTAAACAAATTTGCCCAATATTTCGGTTTGAAAACAAACCTTCTTCAGGGGCTAAAGCAATGAAGATGAAACTAAAAGTTCGTTACAAATAAGAGTTTGAAAATATGAAAATCAAAACAATAGATTGTTATTGGTGTAGGAGGCAAGGTTACAGTAGTATCGTATATCAACAAGCTTTGTCACGTCTATTTATTCCTAAAGGAGACAATGTGTTTCCTTTGTGTATTAAACGAGCCTCTCTAGCCTTTCTCGCTGCGTCACCGGTTGCTTCGTATGAGTTCAAGTGGGATTTGGAAGAAGGTTGGGTCCCCCGGGGGGGGGATACTCCTTTATATAAACCATATAGATATGTGCCGCCCTAAAGGGTAGAGTTTTTACGCCGTTTTGGTCTGAAAACGGGTACAGAATTTGCCCATTTTAGTCTGGAATCGGGTATGGTTTTCGAGGAAACTACTGAAGTGTATGAACGTATTTATCGTTTCAATTCCAAATGAATAAAAAAGAAAGAGAAAAATGCGAATTTGAATTAGATTTTAAGAAATCTTTTTTGTTGGCGTTCTAATCTAAGAAGACTTGTCACAAGTCAATCTCACGAGCTTGTAAGCAAGGTCTGAAAACGGGTATGGATTTTAGAGGCCAGGTCTGAGAACGGGTGTGAAAAATGACATTTTTTGGTCTGAAGTAGGATCAGGATTTGAAGGTCAGTGCGGCACACCCCCACCAAGATTTCCCAAGAGTACCCCCTACGGGGTGAGGCTACAGGAAAAGGGCGAGGTGTCTCCCTTGTGAGCAAGGATATCTCTGAAATCTTTCGTGAATTTGTTGATCGATGTCGGCTTTTGCTTTAGGTTTGGTGATATGAGGGGGCCCTTCAGCTGGGTCGGTCCTCTGACTGGAATCATTTGTTCACTGAGCGGTATCATGGTAGTGGCGTTTTACCAGTACCTGTTCTTGAAAAGAATTTCGGGTCAATTTAGGTTTCTAGGAAACTGCCCACCTACCCCTCCCCTAACCCAACATTTTGCCCCAAGTGACACGCAAATGTTAACGTTGAGTTAGGGGAGGGGTAGGTAGGCAGTTTCCTAAAAACCTAAATTGATCCAGAATTTCAACCCAAAGAAAGGGGAAGGCAGACCGTATCCAGAAGATAAAAACAGAAATGGCCACTCAAAGCATTCGAGTCGTGTTTCTACTTCGAAATAACTTGGCAAAGAAAGAACTACAATCGGGAAAAGGTAAAACATGTTTTAAAAAACTCTTGAACTATGTGAAACAACAAATGCATATAAAAAATGCTCAAATTAGAGACGAGAGAAGTGGCTTTCTTTCGAGGTACTTTTATCTGATATGTCAATTAAGGCTCCTCCCTTTTAGTTTATTGTAAGGTGAATCTAATTAAGAGCAAGTAAATTGAATCGAACCCTGTATTCATAAGATCGCAACTTTCTGAGCAATCCCTTGCGTTTTCCTTCTACTGTGTCTTCCCAAGCCTTTTCGGTCAATGCATTTTGGTGAAAAGATTTGCACAAAAATCTCGCTCGTACCACGTGACCTGAAAGGCATAGTTTCCGCGCAAAATGAGGACTAGAAACTAGGCAAAGCAATCTCGCGCCCAGAGTCCCCTTTACCCGTTCCCCTGGACGAGAGTAAAAAAAAAAAGGCGCCGACTCTTGGAGCAAGATAGAGAAACTAACGCTTGCGCTGAGAACTAAGAGGCGGCCATCATATTATGTATGCATTAAACTATCGGCTGTTCGGTATGCCACTTTAACAAAATTTTAGCCGCAGTTAGTGACTCGATAAGCGGTTAAAAATTTCATCGTTCCTGTTTTAAAAAAGGATAACAAAGAACAAGCGGAAATTTACAGACCGATCTAACTACTTTCTATTGTTTCCTAAATCATGGAGAGGTGCATATTCAATGCTATTAGGGACCATGTTTTCAATCTTATCAGCGCATGTTAGCGTGGCTTCATTGCTGAACGGTCATGTGCAACCCAGCCAAAATCGTTCCCAGGGTTCTCTCCTGGGTAGGAGAGAAGCCTGGGAACGAGGTTGCAACCCAGCTTGTTGAAGTTCTTGACCAAATTGGCACAAAGGTGGATAGAGGAGGACAAGTAGATATAATCTATCTGGACAGGTCAAAAGCTTAAAATTTTGACAAAGTAAATCACGCAAAGCTCCTAAGGAAGCTACATCAGTAGACTATCAGTATGGTTTTGGGGGAAACCCCTGCGAACATGGTTAGAATCGTACCTGCACAATCGATCCCAGCGAGTGACTACATTGGGAACAACATCAAGCCCCTTACCTGTGACTTCATGGGTCCCACACGGATCGATCCTGGGCCCCATGTTATTCCGTCTGTATGTGAACTCTCTGCCAGATGTTGTTAGATCAAGCCAGATTGCTGTTTTCGCCGATGACGCAAAGATTTTTAAAGAAATTATATCAACGCGCGATGCAGAACAACTTCAAGAGGACTTGTTTGACTTACTCACGTGGTCAGATTCTGCTAGCCTAAACTTTAACTTCAGCAAATGCAAAGCGCAGCGTATCACTAGGAAACTTAAAACCGTCATCTTTGTCTATCATATGGACGGCTCTCAGCTTGAAGTTCTCTCTGCCGAGAAGGATCTTGTTGTTTACATCACGGATAACCTCACGTGGAACAAGCAATTCAATGAACAATGCGCTATGGCCAGCACGCTCCTGGGATATATACGGAGAGACACCAGACTCGTCAAAAGCAGTACTGTTAGACGATCGGCATAGCTCATCCTAGTAAGATCAAATCTTGGCTATGTCACGCAAGTCTGGACTCCACAGTCAATAGATCTGATTCAAAAGCCCGAGCGTGTCCAGAGGCGCGCTACAAAGTATATCCTGGATCTACGTACCATTCATTTGCGACCAGACAAAAAGGAACAGGCGGCTTATCACCCATCTCCTATTAGCACGGGTTTTTAGACATGAATTTCTTTTTCAAAGCTGAAACCGGCACAGTTAGAGTTAGTCCTTCTGTTCTTCCGCAAGTCTTAGTTACTCGCACTACCAGATCAGCAGCAACCGTAATTTTTCTCACTTAATTTCAAGAAAATGTAATATTGTCACCTTTCCGAGATCTTTTTTAATAGAACCACCAGAATCTGGAACACCTTAGCGAATGAACTTCAACTGTCATGCAACCTTCGGATCAGTCAATTCAAATCCATCATGTATCAGTACCATGTAGATGCCTTAGAACATAACTACGATCCAGAGAACCCAAGATCCTGGAAAAACGTCTGTCCGCCATGTAACGTTCTACGTAACGTGTCTGTCCGTGTTCGTTGTTGTTTTTAATAGTCATATGCAGCTTCAGTGTTTTTTACATACTTTTTTAAGCTCTGGGACCACTGTAATTCGCTTACCGCTGTTGTGGCATCTTTACCTAATTAAGCATTTATTATTCTTTGTTTCAGTATATACAGTGTTTATCATTCTTTTTAATTCATTATTTTTTTATTGTGTAGTAGGCGAAGCTAATAAAATAAATTAAGATAAATAAATGAATTATAAACGCGGAGGGAACTGGTATCTTTCGCAAAGACCTTCAACTAGAGATAGGGAGAAAATGAAATTCCCGGATAGCTAACGGTGCGCAGGCGCGTCCCCTTTAGCAATCCCAGGAACATTTGCGGTACACATTCTGACTCCAGTTCCCTTCGCGTTTCTCTTTGTAGAAAGTGGCGAATTGCGCGCCACTTTCTACAGCTTATATCGCACCCCAAGGACGGGATAATAGGTGACAGTAAGCATAACGTATAACAATATCAACTTTTAGATTGTAAAGCGAAAGTGAGCACTATGTCACGGAAAATAAGTTAAGATATACAAATTCAGATTTTTGAAAATTTTGCACTTCTATAAGAGTGCATGCCTAATACCCTTCTCGCGCGCATATTCCCAGGTCCTCAAGGTTGTACATTTCGGTGATGTATAGAAATTTCACTGAGACCACATAACTCCAGACTAATTTACCGCGTAAAGTAGGGAGGCCTGGGAACGCCTCGAATGAAACTAGTGCCTAGGCTGGCTCAGAGATTTTTGTGCAATATTGGATCTGATTTTATCACTAATCTTTACAGCTCTTTGGCTTGATCACCTTCCACCAATCAGTAGGGTATAAATGCTTCATTATCTCCATACCCCCTCTTGGAACAGAAATGTTAAAGGAGCCAAATTTGACCTTGGGTAGGGGGTGCTGTAAAAGTTTGGCGGGAAAACTATGGCGGAATCTGTAGTGAATGTAAAATAGCCACGACTCATAACCAGATCGCATCATAGTGCCTCGATAATTATAATAAAGAAATAATCCTATACTTTCGCCGTATCCTTTGACTGATAAATATCCACTCTCTTGAAGTTTGTCTATCAGTACCAAACCGGCAGCCTCAAATTTCGCTTTGAATTCTTTCAGGGGTATCTTTTTAAAATCGCCATTCCCGTCCATGCCAATATCAACGTCATCATCCCATGGGAGGGGGCCTGGTATGCCCCTCAGGGGACCCCACAGGGATCCGTACATCAACCAATGGTCAACTCCCATACTGTCTAAAACCAAATGTGTCTTGTGGGCGAGTTCTATTAAGCGAACGGTATGTTGTTTGGACTTAAAGCAAGGAGTAACGGACGCCCAGAACCTGTTTCCTGTATATCTGCCCATATCCACCAAACTAAAACCAATGTAGATCAAAACAGCAACCAGCAGGGTTACCATGGCGACAGTCTTCTTGCTTACCCAGCATGACTTGCAACACTGGAGTGAAGCCACTTTTGATAACATCTAAAATGTTATTGTTGAGCAAAAAAAGAAAAATTATGAATCGATTATTTGAAAAATGAATCTTCCATTCGTTGCCGCAACTAGTATCAAATTCAAATCAAATTCAAATCTATATGTGCAATGAGCAGTGAATTTTTCCCGATAACCTCTCTGTATTCGGACAGATTGAAAATTCTTTGAATGGATAAATTGCTTTGAAGACATTTACATCAAATTCAAGAACTTTGAGCAAGTAGAAATTGCATAATTACCTCGGGTGTGAAGCTTTGTTGTGGGCGGTGACTAGTTTCTGGCCTCAAAAAATAGGTTGTAGTGGTCAAAACTATTCGGCGACAGCAAAATTGATCCTGATTTTTGACCAGGCCAAAAACTTAGTAAAAATTGTTTGAAAGACGGGGGCTCCATGGCTCCTTTTCAACCGCTGGTTCACATCCGGGATCTTAAATAAATTGACTGTTTGAGTCTAGAAAAGTTTCCATGCGACGCGTTATGTGGAGAAAAATTCTAATTTTCCGATTTTCATAAACAGTTGTTCTTATAGTCTTTAAAGGCTTCTTTTTTTATCTAGAACGTCAGTAAACACTTTTTCTCGATCTATTTTTGATAAACACAAAAGATGAAAAAAACTTCAACTTTTTTACCAAAATCATGGACTATCTATCCCCTTTGGAAAAATGCAAATTTGGCATTCATTTTAAATGCATGTTTATATTGTCTAGAAAGGCTTGTTTGTAGTTACGTGTTCAAAGAAATAATACACTAAATCTGGAGTGCGAAGAAGTCCGTGACCAGTTATTAGAAAACCTTGATTTTCCCGTACATTTTCTGTAATTCGACAGTATCAAAATATTACAGAAAATGTATAGGAAAATTGAGGTTTTCCGGAAAACTGATCACGGACTTCTTTGCACTCCAGATTTAGTTTAATATTTTTTTGAAATCGTTAGTTACTCTTTTCAAGGAGAAAGCATCAAATATATGAATTCAGGAAGAATTAGCTGGCTTTGAATTCCAATACAAATCTTTGAATTTCCTGCCATCTTTCCCTGATTACGCATGACGTAGCTATGAGCGTGAACTCCTCTATTAATTATTTCCCAGGATGTAACGATAGTTGTTGACAGCTAACTTGAAAGAGACGACTGTCAAGTCCATTTCTGTTGAAATTTCACTTCAAACTTTTAAGACCCATACGTGTTTCAGCTGATTTTTATGGCGAATACTAAAGCGACGAAGAGGCAAAGTACAACTTATATTTGATATACATTTAATGACACTTCAGGGGCACCCAACGGGAAATGTTGAGAAAAAGACCTTAAAACAACAACAAAGCGTGAATAAAGTTTTCTGAGACTATTTTAAGCATTTTGGGAGATTGCTGGAAAAAAATTATCTGTTCCTCACTCCCAGCAAGACTGATGGAAGAGTTCCCAGCCAGCAACCTTACAACCTGCAACCTGACTTACTGGGAAGTTTCATAGGGCCGATTCACATCTTGAGTGGTAAGTAAGCCATACAAGTAACCCGTAGCAGCTATTCAAGACTTCAAATCCCCTTTGACACCCTGAATTATCTTTTTCCCAGCAACTCTTTCCTTCCAAGGACTATTATTTCTTCCACATCTCCCAGCCAGCAAAAATGCGCCGGAAGAACAGATATTTTGAGGAACAGATCCATTGGGTGCCCCTGACACTTGCCATTTCCGGTGTTTCTTAACGACGCATAAATTAAATTTTGAATTAACGTCACAGACACGATAGGCCACTTACTCGTCTAGTCTCCCATTGCCACGTAATTTTTAACTTGGGTACGTTTGTACAATTTACGTTCGCAAATAAAATAGAGGCAATGTATGAAAGGTCGCACGTGAGCGTAAAAGTGGAACCTCGCTCAACTTCACGTTTAATCTCAACACTTTACATCTTGTCTCTATTTTATTTACGTGATTAAAATTTACTTGCGTTTACATGCGCAGCCAAAAACGCGTCGTGGAAATCAAGAGTTTTCAAATGACGTATGCAAATTTACTTAAAGTATTTTTAACGGTACCATTTCGAAGTCAGCGTTTCACGTTTTGCCTTGAACGGTACACTTAGTATAGAAATTTATTATATTTGCTCCCCGACTTTATGCGGGTTATATATTTTGTGTTTATTACAGGACGGCCCGCAAACATTGCCATTTTGACCACCATTCCCGACTAATAAACTCCATTGCGTCTGATCACGCTATCCGACGCAAGTTATGCACCAGCAAACACATATTTTAAAATTCACAAGATAGCCTTCATACAAAGATACACGGATACAATTGTCGTCCAAAAGTTCAGATGAGCAACCTATCATTGGTCCTCTTTTTTTTCCAGCTAAAAGTGAAGCTTTCACTTGCAAAGCAAAGGGTAAGATAAGAGGAGCACATGCACTAACGGAAGCACTGACGGGCAAGTAAATTTTTGTAGATGTGAAGAAGTGAATTGTTTTCCCGAAATCCTTTCGACTGATGAATATTCCAAAACCTTTTTTTTCCCGTAACTCAAGAGTCTAGACGTCTAACAGCTAGGCGAGAATTAAGTTTCGAGTACTTTTAAGCAGTACTGTAGCCTTAGATATTAAACACGCCTTGCGCGTGGGGTTCACAGTTCATCAACTATTAACGTTAACTTTACCTTTTTTGCAGACATGGTTACCGGCTGAAAGTGCTCACTTAAATTTCCTTCAGCTTTGTCTTCTTGTACTGCTTCGACTGCAACACTACGAAGAAACCAACAAAATGTCGGCGAAAAGGAAAATATATATTGGGTGACCTGAAGGCGGAAATACACTGTCGGAGGTAAAGCTTTTGTAACACGTGCCAGATGTTCATCCAATCAACACTTGCTACATCTCTTTAGAAGTTTCCAATTTTTTTCCCGCCAATGTACGCTTTAGGTCTATTAAAGCTGCCAGTGGATGCACAAGCCAAGGAAATAATGTTGTTTTGTATTGTACATTGTGCTGAAAAGGGTGGATAAAAGTTAGGCCACGAAACGGGAAATCGATCCCAGTTTCCGATCCGAAAACTGCAACCAGATCCCGATCCGAACGGGCAGTCGATCCCAGTTTTAATAGTAGTTTTTGAGGGTCAAAGATACCTTGTCTTGGGATAGTTAAGGACAGTTAAGGTATAGAGATAGGACCGAGATTATCTTATTTGATTACTTAAACCTTAGTCATTAGTCATTTCTATTCATACGCTAATAAATACCCCGGGGCAACGTGCTTTCTTGCATACTAGCAAGAGTCTAGTCAGTTCTTTCCCATTATGAATAACTGTCTTCCGCTTTCCAATCTTTCAAGAAACAATACTTGTCAGGGGCGTAGCTAGCCTCCCCGCAGACGTCCTTTGAGGTTCGTTTGTCATGCATTCATTTCTAGAAATGAATGCGTGACAAACGAACCACAAAGGGCGTCTGCGGGGAGGCTAGGGCGTAGCCAGCTTTTCGACTCCTCGGTTGTAGGCCTGGCTGACTTTCCACAGTATCCTGAAAAATGTACGCATGACAAGTATGCACTGACCCCACCAACACTTTGAGCTCTTAGCTTTTTAGCTCACCCCAAAAACGCATTAATTTATTACAAGCGGTAGAGTGATCAAACCAAACATTTGTGCTGCCTACACCCCTTCTTTTCTAGACTTACATGCCGTATCAGTTGCTATAAAGGCATGAGAGTAGCGTAATGCCAAAACCGCTTTATAAGCTAACTACCTACTTTATTTAGAGTTGAGACGACTGTATTTTTATACCTTCATAATTGCTGAATTGTTGGCAGAACCAAATTGGCATTGATGATATGAAGACGTCATTTATTATAATTAAAACCATCCGCCATATTGGATCTGCCATTTAGAGTTAATTAAATGTATTTTAAATGTATTTGTATTTTCATTTCTTGGTCAAGATTAGCCACGGCAAAGACACATACCTGTGGGATCGATCGGGGGGGGAGTGGGCTCCTCTGTCAAGAGTGAATGCACACCCTGATGATGATGATAATGATGATGATGATGATGTCGATGACGATGACGATGATTGAAAACGTTACAGTCTAGAAGACTTTAGCAGGGATTGATCAAACAACGTGAAATAGAGTTTAGTTGCGATATTTCGACTGGTCAATAGATATCTCAGTAAACCTGATGAAGACTGGTATTGGCCAGTCGAAATTTCGCAACTAAACTCTATTTCACGTTGTTTGATCAGTCCCTGCTAAAGTCTTCTTGGCTGTAACGTTTTCAATTTGATCTATTTTGACTGATCACGATCTTTTTGGATCCGACGTTGAGCAAGATTGATCGTACACGTTTTTTTGCAGTGTTTTTTTTTACCTTAATTAAACATGACGATGATGATAATGATGATGATGATAATGATGACGATTTTACTTAAACCCGTATAAATCGAGGTAATTGTAAAAGAAAGTTTGATCGAAGGATGCTTAGGAAGCAAAAAAATCTGCAAGTTATGAAATTCTGAGAGAAGTGAACACTGTTATTTGGTCATTATAAATTCATGCATTTTTTCAAGATCTTTCGAGTGAGTCGCTAAAAAGCCTTGGTTACATTAAAAGTTAAAATAAATTTGATAAAATAATGCTGAATTAAGTGTGATATCATAATCCAGTAAGTAAAAGAAGAAATAAACCCAGTCTTCTAGTCTTCTTGTGATAAGTAAACATTTTGACAAACATGGCTGTCAAAACTCGGTTGCCATGGTAACGTCAATGATGGTGTACACGTCACGACGACTCGAAAATGTCCACAGATGAATCTAAAGAAAAGTCGCTTAGTTTGGAGATCATAGCTTAAACGCTTTGAAGTTATTCAGGGAGGAGAAGGGAGGAGGTCTAAAGCTCCTCCCTGTTGGAATAGGGTTAGGGAGCATGGGCATGACAGGGATATACCGTATGGCTTTCACTCTTCCATGAACTCAAACCCCCTCTATTTCCTAGTTTTAGGATAATGGATATTTGCCGCTGGATGGGGTCGCATTTTCACGACTGGATTGATTATTATGGGCTTGAAATTTTAAAAGAGTTACTAGCCTGGGGTCGCACATTTTTTCGATTCTGGGGGGTTAGAAAATTCAGTTATGTAGGGATTTAAAAATAAAGATATTTACACCACATTAAGTCTAACAGATGTGTCATGTCAGTTCATTTCTGGATGACCAAGTTAAAAGGCTTTATAAGGTAGATGCATAAACAGAAAGTGCAGTTAAGGTGGGATGGCGAAAACTACTTTTTTCCCAAAGTAACTAAGATGGGGTCTATAATATGGCCACAGAATAGATTACAATGGGGTAGTGGTTCTGAGAGGATAGCAGCATATACCCAGTAAAAAATTACCCAAGTAACCCCTTCCCTCCCCCCCCCCCCCCCCCCCCCCCCACCCCACTCTCCCTCGCCCCCCTTTTTTTTTTACCCCCCAACGAGGGCAGCCCATCCCGACGGATCTTGTTTGGCGCGGTCGAGAGTCTTACACCTGTTAGGTTAAGGACTTAAAAGGGAAAGAAAAAAAAGAAAAGGAATATAAAGGGGGGATGGAAAAACTACATTTTTCCCCAAATAAAAAAAAGGGGGGGTATAAAATTGCCCCAAAAAAAAATTAAAAGGGGGAATGGTTTTTGAAGAGAGGCCCACAATTCCCCCGAAAAAAATACCCCACATACCCCCTCCCCCCCCCCCCCCCCCCCACGGGCTCAAACCTTTGTCTGTGGCCCTGTTTTTTAATATAGCCCAAAGTGGAGAGTCACATATCGGATAGCTTTTGGTGTCGGCACGGAAAGTTCTTCAGTTTAGTGAGAACATTGCTATAGACTGGGTCGATGTTGTATCCAATTCCACTGTGGGCTGTTTTTTAAGGACGCTGTTGCTTCGTAGAACAGAGCGTTTTCACTACACGTTGCCAGCATCTTTGTAAATTTATTGGAACAAGAGAAAGGGTTTACATATTAAAGCGCGCTGGCCCGCTTGACGAGATTTGGGCCGGTCAAAGATCTCGGGAATAAGTGGGACAGCCCTCTTTCTTACATAAACACAACGAAAGTTTTAAGAGGGTACAAGGCATGAGCCGAGCCAGCTAACGTAACGTAGCCGGGCTCGCTCACTTTCATATTAACAGGCTCTTATCCTTTAGACTGTTCACAGTCCCCTATTTTCCCGTAAGATTGCCGAGATCGAGCGCTATGCGTTACGGGCTGCCATCTTGCATGAGTGTCAAAACTACTTAGGGGTCAGGGGGCAGTTTGGGAGAAAGCTATTTTCTCGCCCCCCTCCCCCTTGAGCTATAATCCCCGACGCCTGCCTCTTAGGTACATATCGTTACTGTTGCGTTTCTTCCCATGTTCCTAAAGTGATGAAAATTCCTCATTTTGGTCCATGTTTACCGTCAAAACAAGGTCGATTACCCTTTTCCCTTACTTCCAATAACGTCTAGTGTTGCACAGACGAAAAAGGCAGTTTTTTTGCATGATAACCTAGGGCAAAGTATAAAAAATGGAGAAAAAAATCGTCTGCGGTGTGCGAATCTTGTTTACATTTTTTGCCTCATTAGCTTTTGCCCTTTATATACTCTTTTATCCTCTCTGAATATCAACAGAGCATAACAATTTCAGTTATATGATTGTGAAAATTTAACGGAGGCCAATCTACCCTGTCGACCTTACTTAATTATATAGATCACTCCATCATCGACACAAAAACACAGTTTCTTCAGAAGCTACTCCTGACCTGTAAATACCTATAATCCTAATAAACTGATAGTTGTGGAGAACCAAGATGGCCCCAAACCCTAAAATTTCTCTGGTTCCTCGGTATCACATATCGTTTAGGGATCCTCCCACCTAATCGATTAAACTCATCCCGAGACAATCCTTCCACTGCATGACGAGGTGTATTTAGAGTGCATTTTGTTTTAGTTTAGCGTCAGAAACTTGTAAGATTACACATTTCGTCTCAAGGTGGCTCCCTCATTTTAAATACAGACGCATTGAGCTACGACGAACTTTTCGTTATAACTTTTTTGTTTTTCACGCGATGGCTGCCAAACTTTACAAAGAACGACACAAATCATTCGGCAATCAATGCTGATAAATGGACCTTACTGTTCAAAGAAAATCGTGTCTAGTAAAAAAATTTGCTGATATTTTTGACTGAAAATGAAATTTCTGGTATCAGCTTTTATGATGTTTTATTGAGATATAATAAATATGCCAGATAAATTTCAGACAAATCGTTGGAGCAGAAGTAGAAACAATTTTGCGTCAATAGTATTACATTTTGGGGCGTAACAACGGGCGCTTTCTCCAGTATTTATAGTAATCATCATCATCATCATCATAATTGTTATTATTCATTCAAAACATTTCCCCGATTCTGATTGGCTAAAAGCACACGCATAACTTACCATAACCAGTTACTGATGACCAAAATCTGAAATAATTTTGTGTTTAACGAGGAAATGGCGTCAAGAATGCAGCGTTCTTGCAGGTAAATGCAGCGTTAACCGAGAAGACCTGGGGACGACATTGAGTTGTTTTGGTTGTGAAAACAAATAATTGCGGACATTTCACTCGTTTCAAGAGTAAGAGCTCGGCGAAATTATAGCTAAAAACATGGCAAGAACAAAACTCGAAGGGCAACATCTGCTATTTGGGGAATATTTGCGGAGCTGAAAAACCTTAAACGTGCACTATCGAAGGTGAACTTAACATCGATGGAGGTAAGTATGTTTTAGCTTTGTTTTTAAACTAGGAATTATTTTGAATGAATAAGAAAACAATTATTGAATTCGGCTTTCGTATCATATGAAGAATTTTGGAGATCTCGGAGGGTGTTACCCTCCTCGATCTCCATAATTCTTTATATGATACTCAGCCTCATTCATTAATTGTTAATTATTAACTTACATAGAGCTAATATCTATATGCATATTCATTAACGCATTCTCTGTTATAGAGCTTATTTTGATTGTTGTAAATTAAAGTTCTCCACTTTTGAATGCAGCTCATATTTTATTGTACTGTTATTTTCGAGATGTTTCAAATAAACATAACCAAAGCAACAACAAAAAACTTCAACAAAGCGACGTTCCGTCCCTAAAGAACAAAACGAAAGTGATTACTTAAAGGGGCTATGTACTCGCACTATTTGCTAATTATTATACTAGTTAAAAAGCTTAAAACCTTTTTTTGCACGAACTTACTCCAAAAAAAATTCTCCGGTTTTGTTATTCAAGACTATATTCAACCATTGGAACTGTTTCCTGTCTTTTTTTGATACGGACGGCAAGGATGGACATAGATTAAAGCTTGAAGTTGGGCCAAGATTTAAAACTATGCTTGCAAAAGTATTAAGATGATTAAAATATAAACTTTTATGGTCTGTGCTCCCTGGTGAAATTTGCTCGATATCTTTATAACTCTTAAGGAAAATTTTGTGAATGGGTTAAAATAGCACAGAATTGACCTAAAAACAGCACTATCCTTGTGACATTGCCCCTTTAAATGTACAGTCACATGCTTGGTTGCTAAGGAAAGACTATTGTGAAAAGAGCTCTCTCAACAAGTTGAGAAACCCTGGCTAAGTGTAGGCAAACCTATTTTTAGTGTTTGGGTTTTTTTGGATTTTATGCTCATGTTTATTAAGGTCAAGATCACCCTTGTACAAGTACACGTCGCGGTCGTTGGATATATACTTTCTCCACTTCATTCCTGTCCAATTTGACCGCAACTACATTTTCTACTTTGGCCGCCATTTTTGGGTTGTTTACAACTCTTGGTCCGTCGTCGTAGTTGTTGCGGATTATATCCTTTGGGTCGTTGCGTGGGTCCATGCTAGTGAGATAGACTCCTACAAGGTAATATTTTAAGACTAGTTAAGCTGTGAAACTCATACTAAAGAAGGAACCACTCTTCTCTAAATATTTTACTAATTTCTGGTTTTGGAACGCTTTAATAAGTGAAATTTGTGTAGATAGAAAAAATAAGACAAGTAAAGTGAAAACTCGGTCACGTGGAACAAACTGACACTTGCTGCTGGCCGGGCATTTGTCGCTTGACAAGAGCAGCGATCAGGGATTCCTCTGGTTGCAAGCAGCACAACTGGCCATGGTAGCCTGTCCATAGACGTGTTTTACTTTTTTTGAACAATCCTGCGATCTCTTAAGAGAAAATAGAGGGTTTATGAACAGGCTACACAACTGGTCGCAAACAGCAAGTATAAGCAGTCAATTTGTGTACCTTATTCGTGCGATTTTTGCCTGAAAAATTTTACCATTTCCTTCTGCAATTGTTAAAATCAATGTGCCTCAGAGCGCATTGTCAAAAAAACACTGCTGAAAATAATACTTTTAATAGACTAGCAGCAAAAATCGCTGGTCTCTGTCACTTCCTGACAATCTCTCGATAAAATTGCCAGAGTGAGTGTAAAATAAATCCACATGCGCTTCCCGACAGACTTTATTAAAAGTCTAACTTCACGAGTAGGCAAGATAAAACGAACCTTTTTTCTTCTGTTCTTATGCCATATTTACTGAAATCGATCGACAAACGTTTTCACAGACTTCCAAAGAACGTGATGGATTGCGGAATCGTGTAAATAAAATACTGGCCTAGAATCTTTAATATCTTTACCTAGTGTAAACTAGTACTCGTTTTAGGCCCGGTTCAGATGCCGAACTTTCATGAGCCAAACCTAATTAGAATTACGGCCAACCCAAATTATTCACTAGACCAACTGAACAAATTCAGACGCCGATCTTAATTCCAGCCGAACTAAATTCAAAACGAGAAAAATGCTTGCATTGCGAGAAAAATGCATTGCTTGCAAAATACGTTATTATAATTTATGCATGGGTTGGGCGCATGAAATGTTTGGTGGACTGAGCCTTTCAATTCCAAAGTCGCTCTAAAGTCGAAATTCCCGACCGAGCTAGGCGGGGCCGTTCCAAATTGTAATAAGGCGTTCCTTATTGATTCAGACGCCGAAATTTTTATTTACTTAAATCAATGTATACATGCACGTAAGCCTCATGCATTGAATAAGTCTCTGTTGAGTTCGGCTCATGAAAAGTTCGGCGCCTGAGCCTCCTTAGTGCAGGATGAGTAAGAATATAAAAGTCAAAAACTAACTGATTTACCAGGGCCATATACTGCATCGTTTGTGGTATCCGTAGATGCCTTAATCTCTTTACTTTTTGAGATACCTTTTACACCCCTCTGGTCAGTGTAATGGTAATACGTCTTCTGGCCGGGAAATAAAATATATAGTCAATTACTATAGGATACTGAAAGTGATTTGTTTCAAATTTTGTCACAATAATAATAATAATAATAATAATAATAATAATAATAATATAATATAATTATTTAACGAGGGTAACACGGGACAGACGAACTATAAGTATATATATGAATAAGACTGAAAAGAGTAAAAAGTATATTACAATTATAAAATATCCTTACAGTGAATATCTACAAACTATAATTACAATAAGAATACAACTAGGATGGGTCAAGCGAGAGGAAGGTTGTAAAATGCCTGATTAGCATAAAACTAAGAAATAAAATTAAGTTTTTTTAAGCTAAATGATCAACGTCATTGTATCTCGTTAAAAAATGACTATAAATAGCCTTTCTAAATGAGGTTACACATGTTCTTTTTTTTAAGGTTAATGGGCAGAGAGTTCCAGAGCCTGGTCGCGGACACGCTAAAAGTTCTCCCTCCCTCAGATTCACGATTATAACTGAGGCAGACGAGGTTTAAGGCCCTGTAGCGCCCACTGCGTGTGTGTAAATCTGCATTGCATTTAAGAAGGTCATACATGTAGCTGGGGCAGTTTCCTTGTAGGCGCTTAAGGACTAGCGAACACTTATTAACTTTAGCTTCGTCATAAAATGAGAGCCACCCTGATTTGTTAAAGAGATTTACGCTATTTGATCTTGTGTTAGCTCCTAAAATTACTCGGGCAGCACGTTTTTGCAGCTTGAGGATTCTCGTTAAGTTATCAGCTGGCCAGTTTGACCAGATAGTTGACCCATACAGCATTACTTGTTTGATCATAGCATTGTAGTAAAGTATGCCCTGTTCAATAGGGATGAATCTCCTCATCTTTCTAAGAACCGCTATTCTCAGGGATAACTTCTTGCACAGTTCCTCAACGTGTACATCAAAGCTTAAGTGTTTGTCAATAGTAACCTCTAAGAGTTTCTGACTATCAACATGTTCTATGTCAGAGTTAACAAGTTTGAGTTCCAGTGAACAATCGTCAAGCACAGCAATCCAAAGGACCCAAAGCAGTTGTAAAGCAATTTTTTTTTTCATTTCTTTCTAGTTTCAGCTTAGCTGAGGGCGAGGCGGGTGAATCGCGACTCAATCAAAGACCTGTTTCGTTTGGAATTAACAAGCGAACGTTTTACATCAGTGGCAAAGCCATAGGACAAATATTTTAGGGGGGAGCGGGGGGGGGGTCTAACCTTTAGCTTAGCTAAAATCGAAACAAGTTGAGTTTGCGGCGCTATTGATTTCTATCGCAGACGCCAGCACTTAGTTGTTTTCACATTGAGGCTCGTAAGTGCATATAGTATCCTATCGTTAATCTTCAGTTGCTGATTCCACGTTGAACACACGTGGCATGGAGAAAGTGCTAAAGTCGATATTACAGGTATTACATCGTACAGGGGCACCCAACGAGGATATAGTTCAAAACCACTTAACATAGGATTGTTGAACGTATAGTAGTCTTTAAACGGTAGATATAGGCATATTTTTATCTCCTAAAAACTTTTCATCTGTTCGGATATCCTAGCTGTAAGTCTAGTGATCCGAAAATTATAGGGATAAAAACTTACCTTCTCGAAAATGTCAGCCAGGAAAAGGCTCCCGAAAATTCTAGGTGGCCTTTTTTTAGGGTCAAAATCCCTCAAAAATGGGTAATTATACCATTTTGTAGATGTTCGAAAATCCTAGGAGAGGCAGGCAAGCAAGAAATTTTACAACAAATGTTCCGAAAATTCTAGATCTCAAATCGTCTTCCGAACAGATATTTTCCGAAAATTGCCGTTGGGTGCCCCTGATCGTATTCAATAGACATCTTCAAATCTGGCTAAAATACAATATTAAAACACATGCACAATGAGTTTTCGTGGACGTCAAACTTTTTTTCTCCCGCTTCTCTCATCGTTTTTACTTAAGAGCGAAGAATTTCAAGACGATATATTCGAATGACGAAGTTGTTTCAAATTTCGATAAGATGATGCTTGGCTTCTTTGCTGCCAAATTTCTTATTTTGAATACCAAAATTCGTACACTTTTTAAAAGTTAAAAACATATTTCATAACTTTCATAACTCTCGCCAAGATAGAGTTCTGGATTGTAATCGATACCATGAGTAATGGACTTCCACAAAATTCATTAATGTTCACTTTGCAAAAAAAAGCTTAGCTTCTATTCAGCGGAAATTTTTTTCCCTTTTCGGTGACACCTGATATCTTTCTTTTCTTTTACTTACTCCACAGCTCCAGCGTTTACAAATCAACCAAATAAACCTTTATTACTGATTCTACAGTCTACAGTATAACTTGTGTTTCGGCTATTGCATTCAGCCAGAGAACGGCCAGTAGTCGTTGTAGTCCTCCACTCTCAACGAAATTGGAAACAGCCTAATCATTCGAAAATATTCTTGTAAGACTTCGCTCTTCACGGTAAAATGATGGGGGAACCTCTGTCTTCTGAAAAGCCATATATAGGAACAGATGATGTTTCGTTCATGTCCATCGTGTGTCGGCATGTAGGTGCATCATGTATCGTCAAGTTGTTGAAATCGAAAGTAGTTCACAAGCTGAAAATCTAGCCATTTCATCAAATAGTTACGCTTACCTTTTGTGAAGACATGGTTGCCGGCTGAAAATGCTTGTCTTAATTTCCTGCAGCTAGCTTTGTCTTCTAGTATCGCTTCGACTGCAACACGAGGCAGAACAATTGAACCAGCAAACGTGCGCCGGCGAAAACGAAATGTATTGGACGAATGAAGGCGGAAGTGCGAGAGTAAATGATTTATCACGTGTCAGACTTTTATCCAATCAACACTTGTCACGTCGCTTTGATCCTTCCAGTAGTTTCCAAATAATTTCTCGGAAAGCGACCTATTTATAACCATTCCTATAAACATTCAAATTTTCATCATAAATTGTTTTTAGAGTTCCTCGTTACAGTCACCTGGACATGCTTTCTTATATCGCTTTCGGATTTTTGATTTTTGTCGTCAAATACTTTGAAGATAGTTTTCCGTTACATGTTCCATGAAAAAGTAATGTACGGTAGAAGCAAATTATTCTGTTTTGTTATGTACGTTGTAATGAACGGGGTGGATAAAAGTTAGGCCACGAAACGGGCAATATCGATTCCAGGTCTTCAATAATTAGCTATTGCGGGTCAAAGATAAACCTTTTCTCGGGATAGTTATAGGATCGAGATGATCTTCTCTCTCATTACTAGTGTACCAAAACCTATCCGTCTTAAAATGTCTATCATTAGTCATTTCTTTTCATATGCTAATAAATATCCCGGGGAAAAGTGATTTTTTGCATAATAACAAGTGTTTGGTTAGTTCTTTTCCATTATGAATAACTGTCTTCCGCTTTCCAATATTTCAAGAAACAATACTAGCTTGCCTAGACTTAATGCTGTGTTAACTGATAGAAAGGCAGGAAGGAGATGAGTAATAATCTAGCAACGCCAAACTTCTTTATAAGTATCTTCTTTATTTAGTCTTGAGACGACCGTTATTGGATCTTATTGGCAGAACCAAATAATTTTCATCAATTTTTCCCTAAAAGTAGCCATAAAGCGAAAAATAATTCCCCAAATAGTAAGGTACCTGATGAATTAAGAAGTTGGTTAACACGTTAATCGAGTGGCATTGATGTTATGATGAAGTCATTTATTATAATTAAACCATCCGCCATCTTGGATCTGCCTTTTAGATTTAATTATAAATGTATTCCATTTTACTTAAACCCATATAAATCCAGGTAATTGTAAAAGGAAGGAAGCAAAAATAACCTGCAAGTTATGAAGTTCTAAGAGAAATGAACACTGTTGAAAATTGAAGTTAGTATCTGCTATTTCAGCTATTTGGTTATAAAAAGCCTGGGTTACTGATTAATAGTTATAATAAATTTGATAAAATAATGCTGAATTAAGAGTGATATTATAACGCGATAAGCAAAAGAAGAAATAAACCTAGTCTTCTAGTGTAATAAGTAAACATTTTGACAAACATGGCTGTCTCAGCTCGGTTCCATGGTAACCTCAATGATGATGTACACGTCAGGACGACTTGAAAATGTCCACAGATAAATTTTAGGAATTAAAGTCGCTTTGTTTGGAGATCATAGCTTAAACCCTTTGAAGTTACTCAGGGAGGGGAAGGGAGAAGCTTTAAAGCTCCTCGCCGTCTGAATAGAGATAGGCAGGATGACAGAGATACACCGTATGGCTTCCACAAAAAACTTCCCAAAATACTTCACCCAAACGATGAAGTAAGGTCATCACTGGAGAGTGGAATTGAGATTCCTGAGGCATGAGTGCCTATGACCAGACAACACACTGAACAGCCGATTGTTACCACCGCGGATCGCTGAGGGAATAGTTTCGTCCCTTAACAATACCAAAAGTGCTTTGGATCAAAACCCATCAATTAACAGCTTAATTAAACATTAGTCGAAGTTTGACTGGAAGCGGAGTGAAGAGATTATTTAAGGGGATATGTCAGGCTATTTGTTATCTTTTTAAAAAGCTCAAACGTGTGTTCGCACTATGGTCAGCCACAATTTGCTCCAAATTTTCTTAAAAGTTGCCCGAAGTTGCTGGACTTTTCTTAATAATATTGAAAGTTTTATATAAAAATGTATATGATATATATTCTCGGTCAATGAAAATAGTTCCTGACCACTGATGGAAGAAAAAAAAAGAAAACGCCTCAATCATATCACTTGCTAAATTACCTTTAGGAGAATTAGCTAAATTATCTCCTGGGCGGCGGGCATCTACTACATCTTCGTCATCCACAACTGAAGGTAAAAATAAAAATGAAATAAGCTATTTTAGAATGGTTGATAACTGACCAAATGACCGAGACATTATTTTCCTGTTCGGCGTTAGTTTTTTTGCTAGTACATTATTAACGACTAAGACGCTCTCTTTATCTTACGTAACACTTAAAATTATTAAAGAGACCTATCAGGGAGAAAAAAATGTAATCAGAGGGAGAAGACGTTGCTACACGCCGTTAGCAGTTTGCATCACCACAAACATTTGTTTCTCAGCAAAAACAAATGAGACTGCCAAATGAAAGTCTAAACAAATGTTTTCTGACAAAGACGATCAGCTTGCTTTTTATACATATCTATACGGTCATGTTTTCGTCCAAAAAAGTCAAATATTAAGTAAGGACTTTAAAAACTGAAGGAATGCAAAAATTTGTCTTGTTTTTATTAAATAGCCACTGCCAATGGAAGTTATTGGAATTTTCTTCTCCTTTTCCCAATTTTTTTTTTTACACAAGAAATGTTTCAGTTTAATGACTTACGCTTCTGAGTTGACTCTTGGATTTCTTTAGTCACCGTTATCCCATCTAGAAATGAAGACCAAATTGTTCGTTACCTCAGTATTCTCAATTTTAAAATATTTGCAACATTATATAAGTAATATTAACAGTGATGATGATATGATAATAATGATAAGGTAAGTTAGGATTTACTGTACCTACAAATGATTTAGTTAGTTCCATACACTTTAGATTTTTCAGAATCCAAAAATTAACTGATTTGCTTCACGAAATTCAGTGTCCCTCCATGTAAACTAAAAAGTAAACAATCGTACCTGAATTGGATTTTTCCGGCAAAGACTGTTCACAAGTTCCGTCCTTTGAAGGAGTTAACGCTAGCGTTGTAAGACAAAGAGAGAAATACATATAGTTCCAGACTTCAGAATTTTTTTTCTCACTCTATTGCGTTTTCGTTTATAAAAAATAACAACACCCATCAGGCATTCGCTGCAGAAAGTCTACGAGCGGTAAAAAGGGGCTTTACTGAACGAATGTTTAGAACTTAAAAATTTAATTCAATGTCAAAATTTCGTATGATTCTAAAGCTTGTTGATAATTCATCAAGAAAAATATAATGTCTTTATATTTGATAGGCTTAACTTTACGTCCATTTTTTTAGACCAAAATAACCCCAAATCTAAATATTACAGTGCAAGAACTAGAACACCGAAAGATTTTGAATCCGTTGAAATAAAATTAATTGCCTTCGATTTGTGACTTTCAACTTGATAAAACACTACTGCTCGTCTATTTAAGCATTACATGAACAATTCTGCAGATCTCGAACTTTTATCCGGGAAAACCCTCATCCTCGATTTGCACAATTCTATAGCTTACACCCACTGTTATGGGCCTCAAAATTCACATGCCCAGACATTTTCGAAGAAAGGACACTTTTGTAGAAACGAAATATGTTCAAACAAACCGTAACCTCTTCATAACATAAAAACGCTGGTAAAGATGTACCTTTCTCCAGGCAATCCCTTTCCTCGTCATTGAAGGCATTTAGTGAGAGAAGAGTTGTTCTAACACTCTTGCTCGCAGGGTTTGGTTTTCTGGCTTGGCTACCTCCGAGATTGCTTCTTTTAAGATGGCTGTGAAGGTTATCAGGATTATAATCCTTTCCCTGATAAAATCCAGGCATTATCACCAGGCAATCTGTACCTTTTGATCTACCCATTTTTACTGTTTTTAGTACCTGTTATCGTGTAAAAGACAAAAAATAGAAAGAATCAAATTACTGAGAAACGAAAGGGGATATACGCAGATAAAAGAGATGTTAAAGAGATCATTATAAATCTTATTGGGCTTGTATTGTATAAGAGATGTGCTCTACTTTTTTCAAATTGGACAGATTTTTTAGGGTTAAGATCCTCAGGTGTTGGCGGGTTGTATCGCAAGTAAGTTGTAGTTTTGATTTACTTGAAAATCATATCTTCTCATATTTCAATAAGCTAGACCGCAGTCTAGGGACAGATTCGTAAAAAGGATTGCAAGCAGTCAGTACCTCTGATATCGGTGTGTGTATGATGAATTCCTTCAGATCTTTCTTGAAGGCCTGCAGTACATTAAGGGCTTTTGGGACATCCTTATCGTCCCCACCTACTTCGTTCAAAATTTCACCGGGCTGGTTCGCTATTGCAAACGGAGCCACAGTCTCTTCAAAGAACTTGTCGAGAATTTTTTTGTGGTTGTCACCAAACAGTTCACTACTAATCTGAAACAAAATGATACATAAACAACAATAACAATAATATAGTCATGATAATAATAATGGTCGACAAAACGGATAACAGGGTAGAAATTATAGATATATTTGTGCCGTGGGACGCCAATATTGAGAGCATTAGTACTAGCAGAAGCTTTTGAACATTATAAAGACTCCTCAAGGTCAGTTCAGTGTAACCGTTACAATGGAATACAATAGGAGTTGGCTAGGTAGTAGGCTAGGTTTTCTGACTCTACTTGCGTGCGAGTAATGTACCGATGATAATGTAACGAGAAAGAGAAAAAAATATAATTATTAAGAAAACTAAAACCAAATTTCAAAAAAAAACGTGTTCAATATGTCCGTTATTTTCCAAAAAGGGATATCAACTCATATCACAAAATTCAAAAAATTCAATAGCTTACTCTCTGGCTAAACCACATCGAGGTCGCGTAAGGGAGAATTGAATCAGGTAAACACCCGTTAAGACGGGGTGTTACCCAAGGTATGAGATCTGAGGCAATCTCATCCATGCCTTCCCTTAAAAAGGTACTTCCCATCCGCACGAATGAAGCAATGGCACTAGAAAAGTACCCTTGATTAATCATTTTTTTAATGTGTACATGGGCAGACACTTCGTTTGCGGTGGCCCCTCTTACAGAAGGACCCAAGAACGGTATGTACACGAGCCTTCGAAGTTCCCTGAAAAATACAACAAAAGTCTAGCTGTCAGTTTGTTCACCTTTGACAATCGCACTACTTTCATTACGTAATATAGTCAGTGGCAGTTTTATGTGTTCATAGAAGGTTAGAAAGAAGATTTCGTGCCGATAATTTTAATCTTAGGGGGGCAGTAATTTCCGGCCTCTGTAACTCTGGACACGTTAGTTAAGGAATAAATCTGGGGTAGTAAAAGACCAAAGTGGGAACGGTTGTATTACACGATCTGGATTACTTGTGAATGGTTAGACGGGTTTTTTTGGGTTCTATGGAAAATGCTCACCTTGCTGACCCAGAGACGGTTTCGTTCGATGTGATCATCAGACCACATCTGATTTTCTCATGCCCTCTTGATATTGTTTCACGGCTGGCTCCGTTAAAGAAGTCTATGAATAACTCCTTTAATGAGGAAATGTTAGGTGGGTCATCCAGAAAGACCCCTAGCGTGCATTGACTAGCACGTTGTAAAATTTTTTCTTTCGTTGCAGTTTTGATAAAACCAATATCCTGAATTCCTGCAAAGAAAATTTAACCTGGTCGTAAGCTTTGCATACAAACTGGAATTGGTACTTAAGATAGTTTTAACAGTTATTCCTTATTTTCTTTTTTGTCTAATCGTTTTCGCGTTTGACAGAATGCATCCTAATCTTGGTGTTCCTGTGGTACAAGGCCACAAAATTTCGAGGTATCACGGGCGACTGCCGATTAGCTAGCTGCCCCGCCATTGATCTTATTAGGGGCAACTTGGCCGGGAACTGGATTCCTTTCAACTCGATTTCGTTTCCGAAAGGAACATTCCGTAATGACTCTCATTCTAAGAAGCTTCAATTGGGTATCATAAGAAATTTTAGACCCAGCTAAGGGGATTATAAGATCACTTTTGGGCTGATGATAGACTTGTTCAAGTAACTGACCTGCGCACGCCATTGCTAGCTGTAGCGCAGTTGTCTTTCCTCTCCCTGCTGGACCAACCAGAACCACGGTAGGAGATCCATCCAGCTTTCTGACCGCGTCGGCATGGATGGTCATGGCAAAACATCCCATTGTAAACATTGTTGCGGCGAAATTGTGTTTCAGAGCCAGTTCCATAGTCTAGAAAAATCCACATGTCAACGTTATTCCCTTTGTGTTATAATGAAATCAGAAGTCAGGAGAAGTCTAGAGATAACTCCACTTTTTTAAGAGGTAATTCCTGGTTTGTAGCGACTAATATTTGTAGGCCTCTACGTACAAAATTGTTAGAACCGAAATGTTTGTGGATTTTGTAAGTTAGCCTAAACAGGTTGAATTGGTTCTTATTTTACAAAAATTTTTACTTTAGGGCATCACTTAATTTCGCGAATATTGAATGTCAAGAAACATCATGAGCCATATTTCGCGACTTTTAGGGAAAGGTATAATTAGAGTTTTTCTATTCATTAATATGTGAACTAAGGATACTTTGACCTTAGCCTGCGAGCAACCTCTCAATTTGAGGGATATCGAGAAAAGTACACGCGCGTATAAATAGGAGAGCTTGCTCGCAGGCTACTTTGACCTCAGAACAGTAATAACAGAATTAATAATTTTATCCTAACAAAATGAATGTTAACACACGAGACTTTCAACAGTAGGTTTCCGACAATAGCTACAAAGGAAATACTTAATCTCTAATAAACTTCGTTCTTATTATGTTTTGTCAGACATAATATGGAGGTCCTTATTCTGTCCATGGTTATGAAATGTATTAAATTTTGCGATATTAATTTTTGAGTATTAAAATTTCGCAATTTTTCCGACATCGAGAACTTTAATACTCACGAAATTTGAGGGAATAAAATATTGTACAACGTGCAAGTTTAACTAAAAATTGAAAAAGCAGATCCATCGAAAAGATGTGCGAAATGGATAGTGCAGATAATAAAAACGAACAAAAAATGGGCACAATAAAGCAGGGACCGCGCGGTAGCCTAGTGTTAAGTTAAAATTTAAAGTCTTTTATGGTATAGACGATTATTTCATTCTTTCACCTTTTTTATTAATTTTTAATTAAAATGATTGGCTGAAAACTTACTGATATAGCACTCTTAAAGGGCTCGATGGACAGCGGTGTCTGAATACTTGCTCTCAAGTGCCGATCATCAGGCAAAAAGGTGAATTCTCTCTCATTTGCGGGAATTAGTACCCCTTCTCCGGTGATTTGAACCTAAGACAAACAAACGACAGCGTTAAGAAATTAGTTCCTTTGCAGTGTCCGTTTTCAGATATAGTACATACAGCGTATTATTATTTATGATGCCATATTATGAATATTAAATGATCGCCAATAGAGGATCGCGTGAATCATGCAGATTATTAATTTAAGTTTAATTAATTAAAACAATAATAATAATAACAATAATAAAAAATAAAGCAAGTAGAAAGGAGAAAATATCAAATAACAGTTTTACAGGCCGAACGAAATAAAAAAAAAAACAGAGAGTTTGAGATTAAAACGGGTTGATACTTTGTTGTTATGTAATCGAGAGTTAATGGTAGCAAGTAAACTAAATTACAGTCGACTCCAGTTAACTCGAACCCTCTATAACTCGAACCTCCCGTTAACTCAAAGCAATTTTCATTCCCCTTCAGATCATTTTCTACAGAATTTTACCCTCGATAACTCCAACTTTTTTCTATTTCCCTTGAAGGTTCGAATTATCGGGAGTCGACTGTAAAATATAAATGAAAATCATTAATAACAACAACAGCAAAAAACTAATACTAAAAACAAACCGAGGTAAGAAAGTAATAGCTGTAAATATTGCAAGTCCCTTTGTAACCCTGTTTTCACTTTCTTCACTATTTTTTCCTGTTTTGCCGTGACTTGAAAACTCGCAAATGAAGAACACGTCCCTAAGACGTATATGTGTATGAATCTCCTTTTACATATGCTAAAAAAACAAATATTTGTTTGAATGGTAACACACGCTAAGGATTGTCCGTACCCCCGTAAATGTTTAGCTATGCTCGAGTTTTCCTTGATATAAAGGAGGCATGTGTTATTTTGTCCATTTTCTGTGCCAGTGCCAAATTTTCAAAGCTGAAACTGCCTGAATAACTTAATTTGTAAATAATTGTCAACAATGCTCTACACCCCCCTCCCCCCCCAAAAAAAATACAGACTATCTTGTTCGAGGGCGAGAAAATTAATTTCTTCGCATAAGACATATACTATACGAAAATGTAAAAATTTTACGAGGGTACCTCTCTAATTATTGATTATACCTCGTCAGACAAAACAAATACATCTCCTTGTTCGTGGTACTCCGTGGGGATTTTTCCCAAGACATCAGTGACAAATAGTAGGGAATATTTTTTTCCATTGAGAAACTTGTTGATTTTTCGTACTAGTTCGTTTTTGAACATGTGTTCAGATAGCGAACACACCAGACCACCCGCTGCATTACCCCGGAGGGCTTTGTTCAGGTGATTCACGAAAACATCCAGTTTCGGATTTGACGGAACAAACGCGTTGCTGAAAACAAGCAAGACAACAGGTTGATGTCAACAAATCAGTCAAAGCAGTATCAGTTAATTGAGATGGCGTTAATGCGAATGAGAGTACAAAAATTGGGGCGTTTTGAAAAAAACACTAGCTTAAAAACCTTAATAGAAGTTTTTTGGGCCACTTTTTAGGGACCGTTCATTTTTTAACAAATGCCCATAATTTTACAAACCATCCATACCATCCATTACAGTAAATAATTTGCCGTATAAAAAGAACTAACTGAAAGTTTCTCTGTAGGTTCTCACTGTAGTAAACAGACCCCCTTTGGAACGACAGCTAAACAGACCATGTTAGTTCATTGTTTAAGGCCATTCAAAACTTCCATTTGATTAAAGCGCAGCAGTTGACTTTAATTGTTTTTCGTTTTTTTTTCTAGGGGGGGGGAGGTCATCTCAATTATCAGTCGGGAATCAAGGGGGGGGCACCAAAACCAATGTTGATGAAGAAGGGGGTTACCATATTCTACAGGAACTGCCCTTCAAATCTCACCATCCCCACCCCCACCCCCCCCCCCCCTACCCCATAAAAAAATTAACGGACCCTTTCTAGACTTTCTTTCTGGACTCATTCCGAAGTACTCTAGCCGAGTTATGTGTTGCGAGCCACCTGCTGCATGTAACCTCTGTTGAAAGTACCACAAAGCATTTTTCCACGAACAGAAAAACAGTTTTGTCACTCTTTTTTCCCTAAGAAATGTAAGCATGCTTTTTTCAAAAATTCTATAAAAAGGCCGGAAGCTCGACGTGTGGTTCGTGTAACACTCGGTTCATTCTCATTTCTGAAGCATTAATCATAACGAAAAATCCATGATTAAATTTTTTTTTCGTAGTTACGTAAATATCATAACCGAACTGAATATTTGGGGTCGAAACGTACGTTACGGAGAAAAAAATGCTTATTTCTGTATGGAGTAACGTGACAAGGGCGAAATACCATATTCATTTTTAGGGGCTGCGCACCCACATTGCTATTTTTAGACTGATGTACACGTGGACCAGTGCAATTTTTGTAAGCCTTTGGGCCAAAAATGGTACCGGAGTACTAAACACATTGCTATCCATAGATTTAACAAACTAAAAATTTGACCATACAAGTACATACATGTTCACGTTATGGGGAAACGTGGTGACCCTCATGATATATCCGTCCTTCGCCCCCATGACTTGATGTACTGGTTTGAAGGTGAAATTGGACGCCGCCTTAAATTTCTTAGTGACACGTCCTTCACTATCCTTCTCGGACGTCTGAATACACATTTTGCTCTCGCGGTCAACAACTTTAGACTTTCCCATTCTAGAATTAAGACAATTGATAGGCCATTAACTACCGTTTAATCCTGACTCGGAAAATGAGTATGATTAATGTAAAGCATCCGTTTAGTCAAAATATCGAGTGTACATGCAATTAATATCAATTTTATACATAGAGTCTAATAGTCACATAGAGTCAAATCTAGAGGTTAATTCGAATTAGCCGTTTCTGATTCATTTGGATCAAAGTTGGAGGACGGTCTTTTTTAGAAAATGGCGGAAACCGATTTACACGCTATGAATGGGGGAGTGTTTAGTGACATCCCAAAGACGCATGCGATGGAGATTAGGGACAAAACGGCTATATGGAGAGTACCTGCTATTAAGAATGGTCATTCATTCATATCTAAAGTTGCCTGCAAATGTTATATGACGGGAAATGCACTTAGAGATATTGGGTAAGCTGAGTAGGATACGAAAAAATCAGCAAGGTCTTACGGGAAGGGATTTCCTAACTTTCTACAATACTTTGAGGAACTTGTTTAAGATGACTATTTTACTTACGTTAATCCGCGAATGCTTTGGTCAACGGTTTCCTATGAAGAAAAGTCTTGGGGGTCCTCTTGAGACTCCACTCACTGAACAAGTGTCGGAACAAAAGTTGGATGCGAATTTTGTAATAGTAACGCGAGTAACTTTTTCAGGAAATAAATTCCTTATTTGGCCGTGCATAACTCTAGTTGCACCCCCATTTCACAATGTATTACGCATTTCAAATAAACGAAGATTAGCCAAGTGTACTTGCGTCTCTTGTGTCGCAACTTTTATAGGGCCTCTAGGCAAGATTTTTTTCCTTGTTTTAATCCATGTGACACCAATAAAGAGTTCTTATTTCTTTGTCCTATCAGTATTTTTAAGTTGGGTTTCTTTGGTGTATTGAAAGTCCCACGTTTTTTCCGTCAATATCGCAACTGTTTTTTAATCGGGTTGTGCTTTTTTTTTTGGTCTGGGTTAGCGACGATCCTCTAGAGATTCCTATCACATTTACGTAGGAAGGTAGAGAACGTTTACACAACCTGGAGCCCAAGCACCCAGCTGGGCCCAAGCATATCATATGGCAAAACTATTCCCGGAACTATTCCAGTTGTATTTGGCCTAATCGTTTGTTTCACCTTGTTATGCAAGACCTTTCTGCAAACACTTCTTTTTACTCATCATTTTATTTTATTTTATTTTTTTACCGCTCAAAAACATTACATTAAAGTTTTTGCTATCTAAAATTAGTGCAAAATTGAGCAATCATCATGTGAAAAAAGATATCAATCCGCGGGCGAGTACTCCCTTACATTTGCTTTGTGTAGAACAGGAGCCGAAAATGTCTTAAGTTTTTGTCTGAAAAAGGGTCAGGTCACAAACCCCCACCAATGACTACCAATAACTAGTGGTAGCTAAATACGCATTCAACGCTCGTACTACACTGAGCTGAAACAAGCTTGTTTTTCATTTTGTCACCTTTGTACACTCTTATTCATATCTCAACTGTCAACAAGTAATTAGTAGAAGTAATCTCTATTAA
The DNA here is from genome assembly GCA_942486025.1 of Porites evermanni. NCBI lineage: Eukaryota > Metazoa > Cnidaria > Anthozoa > Scleractinia > Poritidae > Porites > Porites evermanni. The sequence continues at coordinate 2,717 of CALNXI010001395.1, read as the reverse complement.
TGTGCAGTCGTTGGTGGGCAGGCCGGTGACTGGTTTGACTGGTTGGTCAATTAGCCCGCAAGTTTTACTTTACATCCTGTTTATAATACTGGAATAAAACAAAAAACAAAAAAATCGCGCAAGGGAAAATTAAATAAGAAAAAATTCATGCACGCCAATTAATCCTAAAAAATGTTAATGCTATAGCCTCAAAAAAAATTCATACAAGGAATTTGATAACGAAAAAATCTTCCTGCTGCTCGAAAGTTCCCACCCGCCCCCCCGATAACTTTTCTAATAGTCCTTCCAATATTTGTCTAAATCTGGGCGTGCTAATGATTTCGCAACCTGAAACAATGGTGGATGTTAATGTTTTAACTTGCAGTAACAATCTGTGTAAACAAACCATCTACTCATGTCCTTAACATATTAAATGAGATGCAAGCTATTACAGTATAATTATCATGAAGATGTTGTCTCTTTTGCTCTCGGGCTTGACTTTGGCCTCGGTTGTTTTCGTAAGTGATGCTGGAACCGTTCCAATGGAAATGCAATCTTTTATCGGTAAGTTGCTTGGACAATACTTGTCTGAGATAGAATCTGGACAGATTCTTCAACCAAGAGTGGTTTATCCTGCTGTGCAAGATGTTAAAGCCACAGAGAGGCCATATACACCATCGCCCATGTTACCAGTAATAATATGGGACCCTTTGATACAATTTCCTGATTTATTCAAGGGGTTCTGTTGTCCATATTGCGTTCTTGACCAAAAACCTGGAAAGTTGAAAACCTCAACGATGTGGAACGATGGAACTCGCAGACAGTTAAGTCCAAGGAAGGTATATGATCTCCATCATTCCGTACTGCTCGTGGCCAGAAGATATCGCTGTACCGAAGACAGTGACCACTGTTTTGTGTCAACTCACATCTCTATCATGGAATTCCTAGAAGAGCATAAATCAGTGTCATTTAAATTGACCGTGAAAAGTGGATATTTCTACACCTTATCAGAAGCAATTTGTGCAATGGTTGATCGTGGGATGTCATTTAAAAAAATCGAGAACATAATCAAATCTATCTATCAAAGAACTGGTGTTGTAATGATTAACCACAGCAAAAAGGAAGCAGTATTCCCATCGGCAAAATTTATAGAAATGATATTTGTAGACGAATTCTACAACAGGGAACAATATTATATCAGCTCCATCAAGAAGACAACAGCCGACTGGATATCAGCGGATCACACATTCAAATCCGTCATGAACATAGGTTATCCACGGAAAGAAGATGGAAAGTGGATTAACGTTTTCAATGCACTATTTTGTGTTCTAAATGAGAAAGGCCAAGTAATTAAATGGCGGTTCACTAAATCAACGAAGGCGGAAGAAACTGAAATTCTTTTCCGAGAACTATCATGTCGCCTGANGTTGAAAACCTCAACGATGTGGAACGATGGAACTCGCAGACAGTTAAGTCCAAGGAAGGTATATGATCTCCATCATTCCGTACTGCTCGTGGCCAGAAGATATCGCTGTACCGAAGACAGTGACCACTGTTTTGTGTCAACTCACATCTCTATCATGGAATTCCTAGAAGAGCATAAATCAGTGTCATTTAAATTGACCGTGAAAAGTGGATATTTCTACACCTTATCAGAAGCAATTTGTGCAATGGTTGATCGTGGGATGTCATTTAAAAAAATCGAGAACATAATCAAATCTATCTATCAAAGAACTGGTGTTGTAATGATTAACCACAGCAAAAAGGAAGCAGTATTCCCATCGGCAAAATTTATAGAAATGATATTTGTAGACGAATTCTACAACAGGGAACAATATTATATCAGCTCCATCAAGAAGACAACAGCCGACTGGATATCAGCGGATCACACATTCAAATCCGTCATGAACATAGGTTATCCACGGAAAGAAGATGGAAAGTGGATTAACGTTTTCAATGCACTATTTTGTGTTCTAAATGAGAAAGGCCAAGTAATTAAATGGCGGTTCACTAAATCAACGAAGGCGGAAGAAACTGAAATTCTTTTCCGAGAACTATCATGTCGCCTGAGAGCACAAAGAAAACAAATGCAAGCGATTTACGTTGACAACTGCTGTCAAATACGAAAGAAACTAAGAGCATTTTTCAACGACCTACACTTGCAGGTTAAACTAGATCTCTTCCATGCCATAAATCGCTTTTTGGTCACCATACCAAAAAGATGGAGTTGGCGAAAAGCAATAGCCAGGCAATATCGGAATGTCTTTCGAGCCGCAGGAGACTACGGAAAAACAAGGAAAAGAGAAACGCCATCATCAGAAACTCTATTACAAAACATTGAAATTTTTGAAAAAAAGTGGAAGGGCATGAGATCAGGAAGAAGGCTGGTACTTAACAAGAAATCTTTGCGAGCTATAGAAAATATTAAAATTCATATCAAGGAGGGTTGCTTGTCAGAGATTCCCCCTGGGTGTGGAACAAACAAAAACGAAAGGCTACACAGAAAGCTTCGAAAAATTGCAGGAAGAAGTAAGTTAGGTGTTAAACTTGCGTATGCTCTGTTTACCAGAGCTTTTCATCTCATAAATACTGAAATAGATGAAAAACAGGGATCTAAAAAAGAAGTAGTGGAAACTATCGATGTAGAAGAGAATTTTGGCTTTTATAAGAATGCCAATAGAAGCGTTTTACCAGCTGATATCCTGAGTTTCAACGGATCTAATTCCGAGCAAGACAGT
>CALNXI010001394.1:120411-131008 GCA_942486025.1 Porites evermanni | reverse complement strand
CACCCCTCCCCTGTCCCCTCCATTCAAAGTTGGGGTGTTTGTTGTTTTCTATAGGTAGCTAGAACAAGGGCACAACATTGCACGGAGGGGATGGGGGAGGAAAGCTATATTTCCTCCTTTTGAAGTTAATAGAACGTAAAATAGCCCAGTTTTGGGCGAAGTGCCTCAACTCATTTTGTCGCCGATTGTAGTATAACCTGCGATCTGCAGGCGTCCTTGGTCTTTGTATAACGGGGCAATTTTTTTCCCTTCGCCGTTCGCCGACTTTTTCTGTCCCGAAAAAAAAAACAAAAAAACACCTGATGGCAGGTTATTGCTGGTGCTCAAATTTGGCAAGGACTTAAAATCGCTTCAAAGTGGCTGAAGAGTTTGATAGATAATGTGAAGTACTGAAAGATAGAAAACGTAATGAGATAATAATTTACCGGTCAAAAATTTACAATTGGTAGCCTTCAGACCACAAGTTTACGTGCCGACGAGTTCTGGTAAGAATATTTCACTGTAAAATGACCATTTATGAAGCAAGTCGAAAATCGCTTCAAAGTGGCTGAAGAGTTTGATAGAGTTTGATAGATAATGTGAATTATTGAAAGATAGAAAACGTAATGAGATAATAATGTAAAATTGACTTTCCACCGTTTGACTCGATGGTGAACGACATCACCGAGATGTGTGACTTCTGTTTCGTTTTTCGTTGACACATCACGGGGAAAGATTCCATATAAACCAGACACTGAAATCAAAGTATAAAACAGGATTTGGAAAGGCCAGCAAGCTCCCAACATAAACTGCAGCATCGTTAATTTTTCATATTAGTTTGATGTTTGCCGGTTTTATATAACCATTATCCTCCACTTACTTATTTTTTCACCATACATAGGTTAACTAAGGCCAGGTGGTCGCTTAGCCCCGTCAGAAGATTTCTTTTGTCTCGTTTTTTTCGTTTTTGGGGAGACTTTTCTATTGTATTTATTTAAATTTAAAAGCGGAGTTTCTTGATACACGAGGATTGTTAATTATAGAGCGGCGTTCTGATTTTCTTTATAAAATTTAGCGCCTGATCCTTTAGAGCCTCCACCTGCTCCTCCAACCTCTGAAGGTATGTGGCTCTAAGTCGGACTATTATGTCGTAATATCTTGAGTGACAAATTGCTCTAAATTTTGATGCGAAATCTCAACGTTTATTCATAATTTCAAAATCGCTATGGTAAGGTTCCGAATGGCTCCGCAGTGCCAATATGGCGTCACCGTTTCAAAAACGAGCGACTAGACACAGGAATGACTCCGATCTTTTATTGAAAGATAGAAAACGTAATGGGATAATAATTCAAAATTGACTTTCCACCGTTTGACTCGATGGTGAACGACGTAACCGAGATGTTTGACTTCTGTTTCGTTTTTCGTTTTTCGTTGACACGTCCTGGGGAAAGTTTCCAAATAAAGCAGACACTGAAATCAAAGTATAAAACATTTTTGTTTGGTATAGAAAATTCCAAAACTCGAGCAAAATTAAGAAAAAGAGACGAATATTCAGTGTTCAGAAGTAATGAGGAAATATTATCACAGTGGTCAGTTCGGACTTCGAGAATACACGTATCAAGAAAAGCGACCTGAATTCGAGAACAATAGGTATTGTTTTGTATTGTTATTTTTGATCGTTTCTTGCCTTTTAAGGACAAAAACGATCAACATGAAACAACAGCTTTTACGCGCGGCAAATTTCAACAATACCGGTTACTTCTTTCCGATGAGATTTGAATTTTCGGCGGGACCGAAGTAAGGAGCAATTTCACCTTACGGGGTGGGTAGGAGTGTTAGTTGACTGGCGAAACGGACGATGCAGTAGTGAGGGGTGAGGCAAGTACCGAACAGACGAGATTTGAGACGAAAATCCCGAACTAAATTGTTTATTTTGCGCTTCGCGTACTAGCTGCAAATTTTAAGATAACATACTTCATTTTTATGTAGAACATCGTAGTATCAATTATAATTAGGAACTTTAACCACGGATTGAATCGAAGGAGCCGAGAACTTACAATTCAGGTGGTTTGATCGCGGCGCTCTGATCAGTGGTTTTAACAGCCCGCTTTATATTCTGTTGCCGAGTTGGCACTGTTTGAATTCTGCGCCAGGAAATTTTATTGTTCATGTAAATGACGGTTATATTTTACAGTCGTTTGTTTAGTAGTAGGGGAGGGACCGGTTACGCCGGTTCTTTGTGGATTTAATTAACTTTTTGAGTGGTATAAATTAACGCAGATGACGTCATGCATCTCATTAAGATAGGATGATGTCATAGTTTAAATTAATGCCGATGACATCATGCATGCCATTAAGATAGGATGATGTCATAGTTTATATTTAGCTGGAAAGGAGCAAGTGACGTCAGAATACCCTAAGGGTTGACGCCATCAAAAAATGTTGACATCATAATCTATAAATAGAATAGTGGTATCATGTCCCTACTTGGTCATGATCATGTCATATTTATTCAAGTAAGATGATGTCAGGGTTTATTTTTTACCTGCCAGTTTTTCTGTTGTTTCGAAACACATAAAATGGCCATTCCTTACCAAGCAAATCATTCTCGAAATTCAGTAGTATAAACAAGATGGTTTCAAACATTCATGTTGATTCGAGACTTGGGCGTTTATTGACTATTGATGAAGTGGAACAAGTTCAACGGCAAAAGATAGCAAGTCTTATCGGCCATATTCTCCAACTTACTGACGCCAATATGGTTGACGAACTAATTCAAGAAGAAAAGTTGAATCGCTGTCACGGCTGTGCTATTCAGCACCCAAGTCAAAGACAACATTCGTGTGTTATGATGGGTAAAGAGGATTCTTGGTTGTACTACCGGGAAGATGTGGTGGAAAAAATTGACCTGAATGCCGTCCTGAACAATGTTGAAAGAGTGTGTAAGGCTCTTGGTTTCAAGCTTGGTCAGTCATGGAAAGTGTACGTCAGCGAGCTACCAAAGATGCCTTGGACCAGCATATTTCTAGCTTCACTTGAGGTAGATGGTTTTGATGGTGATATTAAGAGTCGTGTCTTGCGCGCTATACATGACGGACCTAATGGCCTAATGGAGTGAGGTGACTAAAGCGAATGAAACTAAAGTGTAGGATACTTTATATGGTAATGATGGTAAAAATGGTAAAAATGGATGTTTAAATTTCAAGTGGGAGATCGTGTTAGTATCAGCAAAGTGAAGCGAATGTTTGAAAAATCTTACCTGCCTAATTTCACGGAAGAAATGTTTACTGTATACGAACGAATGGTGCGTCAAGTACCCGTTTACAAACTAAAGGATGATGCAGGTGAAATCTTAGATGGAACGTTTTATGAACCCGAATTACAGAAAATAATTAAGAACGATGATGTGTACCGCGTTGAAAAGATTTTGCGCAAGCGAAAGCGTAAAGGAGTAGTTGAATACTTTTTAAAATGGAAAGGGTACCCAGACAAGTTTAATAGCTGGATAGCAGAGAGTAATATCTCAAAGTTGTGACATTTTGTGTGAAGCCAATAAAAGGGTTATTTTAACTGAAAACAAATGTTGTTGTGTATAGTTATAAATTATGAACGCCAGGAATAAATGTTCATTTGAACACACGAAACGATGGAGGTAACACAGTTCTACCTGCATCTTCCAAGCAATAGTAGCCTCGATAAGTTTCCCAACAACACATTAACGGAGTACCATGTTGGTTTACCTCAAACCGTTAGCTTGACGGGGGACTGGGAAGTAGCGTTAACAGAAATTCATTATCCTCACAGCTGGAATAATGTCCAAGGAAATTTTGGTAATCGATTCTTCCTTCGGAACCAAGAATTGTCCGGAGTATGGGAGGTCCTAATTATACCACCGGGTCATTATTCTTCCATTGAAGATATCTTATCAAAGATGAAAGGGCTGATCGAGAATGTAAAGCGTTTCAATAACGATGTAACATTTTCCTACGATACGTTCACTAGAAAGGTGACTGTTCACCTACAAAATAACGTAGAACTTTTCTTTGGTAACATTGGATTCCTGCTGGGATTTTCACCAGAAGAAATTATTTCTAATACCTCTACCGCTGAAAGACAAGTGGATTTGGAGTACGGCTTTCACGACCTTTTAATTTACTGTGATATTATTCAGTCACAATATGTTGGAGATGCATTGGCACCTTTGCTTCGAATTGTTCCTGTAGAAGGAAAGGTCGGGGAGCGAGTCAGTAAATCATTTTTGCACCCCCAATATTTACCTGTCAGCAGAAAGCAATTTGAAACCGTCGAAGTCGATATAAACACAGACACAGGCGAGTCTGTACCATTTGAGTTTGGGAGAGTGCTGTTAACACTTCATTTTCGTCAAAGTGCACCTCAGTACTTTTAAGATGAAAAAACTCCACACTCCAAATCACAAGCTGTACGAGCAGTACTATGTTAATCAAGCCAAACAAAAAGGTGGGAGTTACCAGCGTTTCACGGTGCTCGATTTCAGCGGGGTTATGGACTAGGGTCCATATTCAGAGGTCTGCTTCGCTGGGCGATGCCTCACCTTCAATAGGGTGCTAAGGTGATTGGAAAAAAGGCTTTACAAACAGGAGTCAATATGTCCAAGATGTTCTTGATGGAGATAACATTAAAACAGCAGTCCACAAGCGCACGAGACAAGCCCTCGGTCTACCTTCCCAGAACTCGTTGCAGGGACAATCAGGAGCCGGCAAAAAAGCTATAAAAAGAAAAGCGCAAGGAACCAAAATCAGTTCGCAGCCAGGCGAGAAGGCAAAAACATCTCCGCACCAAAAGAAGCCCAAAGAGAAATTTTCTTTGTGGAAGTAACTATAGCCTTTGTGCATCACGAGTCTCATGAATGTACGAAATCAGAGTTGGATCTCTTTACGATTCCTGCAACACAAACCTCTATCACCAAAGGGCAATGGATCGAGTACCACCCCATCAGTAACATCACGGACAGTGGTCCGATCGAATTTTATGTTTCGGGAACCGGAGGTTAGTATTTGGACTTGGCACGTACTCAGTTATTTGTGAAAGCCAAGATCACAAAAGCAAATGGAACCGCCATAGATGCTGATACACAAGTAGGTCCCGTGAACCTGTTTTTACATTCCCTTTTTTTGCAAGGGAACATTTCCTAGAATGAGGGATTGATCTCTCCATCCACCAATACCTACCCTTATCGCGCCATGATCGAAACCTTGCTAAACTACGGAAAAGAAGCAAAAACAAGTCAACTTTCTATGGCCATGTTTTACAATGATACCCCTGGAAAAATGGATGTTGCCAACCCTGTGGCTGCAGACGATGCCGCAAACAAGGGGTTAAATATTCGCTATGATTTCACTAAAGAAAGTCATATTGTGGATATGATGGGGCCCATTCATTGCGACATTTTCTTTCAAGACCGGTTGCTGCTAAATGGAGTGAATTTAAGAGTGGTTGTCAGAGAAAACCGGGCAAAATGTTAAAAATGTCAACGGAAGGGGGTCAACAGAATAAGTTCATACTAACATCATAGAAAGGTCTGGTGGAGTAATGGACAAATATACCAAACATAGGTTCTTCACTGTTCTTGTATTAGAGATACGAGCATCACTTTTTTCGACCCCCTCGGACGCCTTTTTTATAAGCAAATTTTCACCATTTTCTGAAACTCACAGAACCCTCCAAATTTAACGAGCGAAGTTTATTTTTTGTATGCGATACAACACATCACAGAACTACTTTCTAAAACCATAAGATTTGTTAGGTATCCACGGACAAGACTAAAATTTTCTTATTTTATCTGACCTAAACTCAGTGTCTGCAAACGAACAAAAAATCGGGCATTTTTGAATTGATCTACAGCACACAACTAAAACGACAGAACAACTCTGACAGCCAAATTGCAGTCTACTATCATCCATGTAACCAAAACACTAATAATCATTTTGGGCCATTGAAACAGGAAGAAATTAGAAAACTCACATTTGTTATAGTTTCCAAGCTTTTTCTTGCAGACAGGCCGATCCCTTCGTGTTTGTTTTAAGTCCTCTTCGTGAATTTTCCTTCATATTTCGCTGTAAAGTATGTTTAACAGCTGAAGGACATATCAAAAAGCTCGAAATACTGCCTAGGTTACATTTTCAAAGGGCAAAAAGTGCTGAACGATAGGTTGAAACCAGAAAATAACAAAGCGACGTCATCTTGAAAATTCAGCACTCAGGAGGGACTGGCACTAGTAGCTGCCTTGTCCACAAGTGCTGAATTACCAAACAGATAAAAAACAAAAACAATCAAACTGGCTTATCAGCGGCCTATTACAGTCCTATTTCTTCTTCTTCTTTCTACTTTTAGTTAAATTGTTGTCGTTTTTTTTCGGCGGAGTGATGGGATGTGGTGAACAGGTGACCAATTGGCATTACTTTATTCAGTCTTCATTTGCTCTTCATTCACTTCATTTTGAGTTATCCCATATAAGTCTTAGCGTTTCTTTGGACTCTTTTTTGTATCATTTATTTTTGCGTTAGTCTTCAATCACCGTCCATGTCCGAGGGTCCACTCATCTCCTGTTCATGATTTCCTGATGCACAATTTCATAGTCCGGAAGGCTTCGCCCGAAGGGTACCTCTTTCAAGCATCAGGTGTATCAAAGGGTAGCTAGGAAATCACAAGTTAAAGTATGTGAAAGGAGAGGACAATCTTTCATTAAGTATTTTAAAGAGCCTATTATTAAAATGCTTCGAAGAAACACGCCTTATGGCAATATCATTTACATGTTAAGATTACTCGAAAATAACCGGAAGACCTCCTTTCTTACCGATTTATTCTCACGAAGCAGATATAAAGGGTACAACTTTTTAATGGAAGATACGCGAAAGGGGTACCTTTTGTCAAAAGTAGTATATTTAAGGGTAAGGGACTGGACCTCGGGGCGAAGCCTCTTCGAACAAAGCTTTATTGAGTAGCCTCCCACCCCTCCCCCTCCCCTCCCCCTTCTCCCTAGAGCTTTCCACAAGTTGCTTGCCAACTTTTTGGCAACTTGTAGTATTTCGAGCAACTTTTTTCGTTTCAAGCAACTTTTTGCGTAATTTCTGAGCAATTTCTCTTACTAGTTTTCTTCCAATTCTGAGATATCTGAGCAGTTTTTAGTGCTTAAATTGGCCTTGCTTCCATATTGCACAGTGTTTTAGTAGACAATTTATGAATTTCCTATGAAAAAGGAGCCAGATCCTCACCCCTTGGGGGCAGATGATGGGCGCAAGATGCAGCCGGGCTGCTAGGTCAGAGGTTTTTTTTGAACAAAATTCGAAATGGCGGACATCGATTCAAACTTGACTGACACGAGTGTCTAAGGTGAAGAAGGTCATTCAACAATTTTAATGGCTCATACTAGAATTTTTACAATTATTAATATTAATATTGATGTGTAGTCTTTACTTATACATTTTTATTTATTGTGGTTTACGGGCTTCTGATGGCGGACAGAGTTATCTAGCAACGCTAATTACGCTGCAAAATTGCACAAAATTACTTTTTTATACTCTACCAGGAGCCATATATATATAAGTCAGGGTAGTAGACCGTAACTGGATACCTTTTCCAGGGATGGGGCTGACCTCATCGAAATATATATCATAGCCATTAAATGTACTATTTTTAGCACATTTTGTGCCATCTTGTGTGACTCGCGCGCGCATTTTTGCAACAGCGACGTGGAAAGGATTAACAAACGAAATGGCGTTGGAAATTACCTCCGTAGCAGATGTATAAATTCCGTTTCTGTCATCAGTGCCTCCTCTGAAGTTAAGGCAAGACCTTAACAATTACTCTAAATGTGAGGACTCTGAACATGGATTCTGCTTGTGTTAAACGCCGTAGTGAGAGTGTTTTTGACAAATCCAGTGACGAAGAGATGTAGAAGATGTCAAAACTCGAGTTAACACACAGACCCCTATTAAAAATTTTTGAACTGCCAAAAACTTGCACGGATCCGCCTTTTCTTTACTTGCGACCCACGGAACCGTAAAGTTTTTGAGCTGCAAACAGTATTGCAATCTATGGGGAATTTGCACGTTCCCTCTAAACGGGTTGCACAGGTAAAAATTCGTCCGGGCCCGTGGCGTTTAGCTCGTGTGGACAGTACAAAGAGCATACTGAAAAAGAAGTGAGCAGGAAAAACAATGAGGGGAAGGGGTACGGAGTGACAGCCGTAGCAACCCCTGTAATCATGTACTTTTTAACAAAAGCTCCTTCTGGATCCTTCCGGTAAACCAGATCTGGTAAACCCTTTGAATGGTTTATTTTGACAGCTCTTGTCAACAGTCTATTACCTTATGGAAATGCGAAGTGATAGCGATGAGATCATCAGTTAGAAGGCTTACTTTCAAACCCGGGGGTGGGGGGCACTACGCATATGAAAGGGGTGGGGATGCTCTTCGGAAATTTCAAATTAAACCCCTAAAGGAGACCGATCTGGGCGTGGCCTAAGCTTTTTTTGATCCCTAAAGGAGACCATGTTGAAACATAGACAAATGAGAAAACTTGAATGATATGAATGGAGTAAATAAAACGAATTAAAAATATACATATGAAATATATATTTTTATCTTTTTTCGCGTGCTACCCTAAACGAGACCTTCACGGCTAAATATGATGGCGTTTTGCCCAGAACACCCTAAATGAGACCAAAATCCGAAATTTACACCGCTAAGCGAGACGACGAGCATCCCCACCACTTTCATATGCGGATCCCCCCCAGGCCACGCAATGCACGTTTTAATACCTTCCATGCTTTCCATGTATAAAATATGTTATTTGTTTTATCTTGCAGTGTCTTAGAAATAGAGTTATTGCTCTGAAAGTTCGAAGAGGTAGACGATATTTTCAAGGTCAGTGCGCATTCATTTTGTAGCTATTCTTGTTACATTTTTATCGTTTTTTATACTGGTTTAACAAGTTCAGATTGGTTTCTTAGTGATTTGTCACTTAGAGAATTGACAGTAACTGACCAAAGCCATTAATGGTGGCACCACTCAAGGGCCATCAAAACGTGATCAGGCGAGCGTACGTTTTTACATAAGAAACTGAGTGTTTCTTTTTTTTGTTTTTTGTTTTTTGTTTTTCTCTCGTTTGGTCCGAAAGAACACGATCGTAATGGCAAAGTGGTTGCATAAACGGGTTGGTCTAAGGGCGGGTTTCCACTGTCTTTTTATTCAATGCAACCTACTGCCTTTGAAATTTCAACCATCATTTGATTTGAATCGATTTAATGTTCATATTATAGCATTTAAAAAAGTGTAAATCTTAATTGTTTTGCAGGGGTAAACGGAATTGGCAATCATGATGATGTAAATGCCAACCACACAGGAAAGGTGGACACGAACACGAGAAATAAAATTCAAAAAATCATGCAAGACCACGAAAGTGATCCGCAGTTCCAGTACTACAACTCAGACGCTGAATCTGAAGGATCGAACAACGATCAAGAATTTTACGGAAACGGCGACGTCGGCGTTGTATCGCCCGGACCGGGATGGAGCAAGGACTACGGCAATAAAAATTTTGGAATATCGGGGAAAAACGTGGCGCAGTCGAACTTGCAAAAACATAAATCATTGTCTACTCCGCTTTTTGACTTAACAAAACTTGATACCATAGAGACAGAGGTTGATGTGGATGAAAATGATACCTACGCTCTTAGAAACGAGGCTTATGATAGCGACCTTGATGAAGATTTACTACCAGGTGAGATAGCTTGGTGCGCAAGGGATCTGCGCGCGCCGTCGTCACTTTCGTCAGGTTGTTAGTGGAGGGATGTAGTCAATAGGGAGCTTAAGCAGCAGCGTTTTTGAGCGACGGACGTCAACCGGAAGTGGACTTTTTGCATCACTGGGGAATGGTTTGGTTGAAACTCTCGGGTAAATCGTCTTTAAAAGAGAAAAGAAACTCAGCAATACAAGTTTGTTAGCGTCAAGGCATATAAAAAGGGAGAAGGCCTCACTTCCGGTTGACGTGCGTGGCTCAAAAACGTCTTTGCTTAAGGTCCCTAATGCCCTAGCTCCATGCCCTTGTTGTTCCCTCATGCAAGAAACGTTTTTCCGTCCATTTCTAAGTGCAAGGGCCGCCTCCATCTAGGTAGAGATTCTCGTGAGTTTTAGCGGCGTGATGATGTAGACGTGATACACTAATTGTGGCCCAGTTCGGCTAATTTAGTTCAACTTCGCATCAGAAAAGAGGCCACTGTTTTTGTGCTTTTTTTTTCTTCCAAGATCTGTAAAGAAAGTCATGAAACACGACTAATCGACTTTGGCCCCGTCCACACGTATCCGTCTTTGTTTGAAAACGGAGATTTTTTCTCCGTTTTCAAAACGTTCTGCGTCCACACGTTGCGTTTTTGAATCGTTTTTACCCGTCCACACAAAAATGCAATAACGATTGAAAACGGTACCATTTTTGATGGGAGCAGGTGCATTTACTACTATCCAACACCATGACGAAATCGTTTTTAAAAACCTCCGTTTTTATCCTTCCACGCGAGTACAACAAAGGGCGTTTTCAAAAATGTCCACTTTGGAGAGCGTTTTTGAAAAGATGGGTTTTC
>CALNXI010001394.1:101778-108125 GCA_942486025.1 Porites evermanni | reverse complement strand
TCATTATTTCTGGAGGCATAATAATATTGAAGTGCTCCAGTCTCGTTGTTGCGTAGAATGAAACCAAAAGACACATTCAGCTTAAACACCGTGGACTGGTCAGTAAAAATGTTATTCAAATGAGTGATAAGTTCTTGAGGTTGGAGAGAGGACTGGCGGAAATTGTACCAGTCCAAAATACGATTCTTGCGGCTAAAACGAGTGCGTATTTGATGCCAGTGGTTGCGGTATTCGGGAACGAAACTTTGTTGTGCTTCAGGGAGATCGGTGATAGATCTTGACTCTTGCTGCCAACTAGAACTTGGAGTTGACTGCTTTTTTTCGATAGGGGTTGACTTTGCTTTCTTGGTTTTTCGCTTTGAAGGAAAATAAAGGATGTGTAAATAGAATATCTCAAATGTGTTCAAAATACAATTTCGCTTTATTTCATTTATCGTGAGCTTACCACCACCAAAAATTACGGCAAATTCAACTCCGATTACAAAACAAAATGGTGACACTCACACGGAATATATGGAATATCAGATTATTAGCAATTTTCTGAAGTTACCTCTGAAGTCGCAGTTTTTTTTAACTCGAGAAACAAAGGCTGCTAAATTACAACGAAAAGTGTTTACTCAATTCATTCATTATTATTACTATTTTTTTAAAAAAACCTCTCATTTGACTCCCGGTCTAGGCCTTTGTAATATACTGGGAAAACGTCAGATCAGGAAGTTTTTGGGTGTCAAGATTCAGCTTTACATGCCAAAATCACACCTCAGAGTAGACGTAGTCTTCCAAAACAATATTGGAATAAAGCGGAGTGATCTCGATATAAGCCACACGATGATTCCTGGTTAAAAACGGCCCTAATTTTGAGCCTTTAATAAGTACGGTTTTAAGGACAAAAGAAGTGTTTAACAATGTGTGACCTCTATTATATTCAGTAAGGTATTACTGTAAACAAAGGCCAATAAAGCACTTTTTCAACATATCCTACTTTCTATTATGCTTTGCGAAGGAAATTTACATAGCACTTATCATTCACACAAAATGTTATTTTTATGTTACTGCAAAAGAGTCTTCCTACCTGAGTCGTCTTAGTGCAGACGTTTGGCAGCCGTAGAAGGTCTACTGTGTGCTGATTTTACATGTGCTTGAAATGGAGCCAGATTGTGAAAGACCTCACCACAGGTATTACATACGTATTCCCGCTGAGCCGCTCAGCGTTCATGAACTTGTTTCACATGTCGTTTTAAGGCATCTATTCGATTAAACTTTCGCCCACAGAGGGAACATTCATGTCGTTTTCCAAGAACTGGATAGCGTGGTATTTTAGAAGAAGTAGAGTCTACTTCATCCTGTAAAATTTATAAGTTGTATTAACGACGGATTTACAAACCTGTTTAAAAAATATAGTGCGACAAGTATTATTTGCGCGCTCTTGTTCTAAATTACGTCAACAAAGTCTCAACAGCATGGTTTCATAATTCCTTTATTTATACACCATAAGTTGTTCTTGTAAAAATATTTTTTAAGTCCATTAAGGATAAAATCTGACTTCATTGACAATATTATCTAAATCGAATCTATCACAAGATAACTTTTGTACAAGCTGTTTCTTCTCAATGCAATTTTAAATATGCAAAAGCCATTAACTACTGCTAAATTTACGTATTCCACGCTTTATGTTTTTTTTTTCTTAATTTTTATGTTTTTATCTGTTTGTATTTTTGGACAATTTTATTTATTTTTTTTATTTTCATCTCTATTTTTAAACGCGTGGGAAATTTAACGAGCTACGGCTCCTGAGCTCTTCGTGGTTATAAATAAAGTCTGTCGAACAACCCAAAATCGAAATCTGGATGGTACCTAAAGTACTGTAGAACCTACCTTGGCTTGTCGTTTCCTGGCCACTCCACTCTGTATTTCGTTTAAGTGAGGCCGTCCAGTATCCTAAAAAAAGTAAAACTTGGTTCAGTTGGTAACGACCATGGGTCGTTCAACCATGGATTTCATCCCATGGTTGAAAAATTTCCGGGGGACCGTCATAGAAACTGGTTAACTGATTGAAATTCATGACTTCTTCTGACAATTCGTGAATGACTGCTTGGAAAGGGAGCGCCATTTTATGTGTTTAGGAACAATAGAAAAAACTGGCAGGTAAAAATAAACCATGATATCATCTTACCTGGATAAATATGACATCATCATGACCAAGTAAGGACATGATATCATTATTCTATTTAAAGATTATGATCTCAACATTTTTTGATGAACATCAACCCCTAGGGTATCCTGACGTCACTTGCTCCTTGCCAGCTAAAAATAAACTATGACATCATCCTATCTTAATGGAATGCATTATGTCATCGGCATTAATTGAAACTATGACATCATCCTATCTTAATGAGATGCATGACGTCATCTGCGTTAATTTATACCACTCAAAAAGTTAATTAAATCCACAAAGAACCGGCGTAACCGGTCCTTTGTATTTCATTTTGTACATCAAGTGGAAAAAGACAGTTAAAAACATCACAAGTTGACACAAAACTCTGTCAGCTTCAGCTGTCAAAGTGAACAAGTTTCAAGATGCCTCATAAATTTTTCGCATGAACTCACCTGTCAAATTTTGACCAATCAGAGCATAAAAATTGGACGTAGAGCGTGACCATGGTAAGAAAAGGTCTTCCCCGCCTGTATTTTTAAAAAACTGGCTGAATTTTCACGTCCGAGGTCAGTTTGAAATCAAAGTCTTAATAGTGCGGGGCCATAGTGACATAAACACAAAATATTTCATATGAATTTTAAAAAAAATAAACTTGAGCCTGCGATCATTTGAAAACTAGTAACTTGTCAGCGGATAACTTGAAAAATACTCGACCACGATGGGCCGATATCTGAGCCCGCGATATGGTCTGGTGATGCTGATCAGCGGATACCCTGTTTTGACAACTGTCAATTGATTACAACATGTATGTGTAATGATGTGCAATATCAGCAGGTTGCACTTGAGTTCCCAAAAAAAGAAAGTGTGAGATANTCACCTGTCAAATTTTGACCAATCAGAGCATAAAAATTGGACGTAGAGCGTGACCATGGTAAGAAAAGGTCTTCCCCGCCTGTATTTTTAAAAAACTGGCTGAATTTTCACGTCCGAGGTCAGTTTGAAATCAAAGTCTTAATAGTGCGGGGCCATAGTGACATAAACACAAAATATTTCATATGAATTTTAAAAAAAATAAACTTGAGCCTGCGATCATTTGAAAACTAGTAACTTGTCAGCGGATAACTTGAAAAATACTCGACCACGATGGGCCGATATCTGAGCCCGCGATATGGTCTGGTGATGCTGATCAGCGGATACCCTGTTTTGACAACTGTCAATTGATTACAACATGTATGTGTAATGATGTGCAATATCAGCAGGTTGCACTTGAGTTCCCAAAAAAAGAAAGTGTGAGATAAAACATTGGTTTCTCTGTGGTGCGGAAGGACGGTCGCGGTCGGTGTACGGTCACGTGATTACCAAATTTTCTGGGATGGGTAGATTTACTTAGCTATGGGGCTCCGCCCACGCGCTCGCGAAGCGCGCGCGTGGAGCTCCGTTACTATGAAGAGATATCTTTCCTACTCAAACGGCCAGGGACTTAGGTGTGACTTTGGACCCTTAATTGTCATACGATGAACATATAATCAACATCGTTTCTACTTGTATGTCTCGCCTAGGGCAGATAAATCCTGAGAACAAGATCCTCTCGACTATCTTACACGCATTGGTTTACAGTAAATTATACTATTGTTCAAATGTATGGGCGAATCCATCGAGGAATAACATTCAAAAGTTGCAAGCTGTGCACAATTTTGCCTGCCGCAAATAAGATCATATCACGCCCTTTCTTAAAGAACTGACGTGGCTATGTGTCGCTAGCGAGCTATTATATCGTAGCGCCCTTATGGCGCCCGCACTTTATTAAACGTGCAAAAGTCAGTAATCGTAGAACTCGCTATTCACAAAAACTGAACATACCTCTTTTTAAAACAGCAAGTGGACAAAGAACTTTTTATTACGGAGCTGTAAGTTTATGGAATTCCCTTGCCTTGTCTTTGTAGCAATGTAAAACTTTTTAAACAGTCGCTTATAGGTCTAAGCAGAAACTCATGCTCGTGAATATTCACTTTTACCATATTTGGAAACCTTAGTGACAGATATCCATTTTCATCAATTGGGTGCCGCGCAATCACCATGCAGACGTTTTAAGACAAGAGTTTTGCATTTCAAGTTTAAAAATACACCGTTAAAAGGCAAAAAATGGAAAGAGAAAGTTCAAAAGAACGCTGAGCTTTCTTTTTGTGGAGGAAGGAAAGCTTTTCATCAAGAAATCGTCTTTCGAGGAATTCAACCTTGTTTTCTTCTCGAGGGAGCGCATGGTCTGTTTTGAAATGCAACCAAGGCAGTGAAGTTTTTGCTGAATTTTCAGGTACATTTTGCTCTCTATGGCCAAGACAATTACGTTTTTGAAAGGTAATTTATATAGTTTTAAATGTTTCATAGACGTTTTATAAATTTTTCTCTTCGGCGCTAAAGAAAAATTACAAAATGTGCTCCAATTTGAGATGGATTTTGTGTTGAATTTTGCCATGTGTTCAGCCGATTTCAGTTGCGTGAACGGATTCACTATCCAGATAGTGTTTTCCGAATTGCTTTAAAGGATTAACTTTTTGGATTTTGAATAAAAATGTTCAAGAAACGGCTTCTCTGTCTATTGTTTTGAGTTTGTTCATTCATAAATTAGCTCAAAACGCGATCGTGACTATAACATCCAAGTTTTTGCGAAGATGTCAGGTTCAGGTTTTGGACACTTTTCGATACGCAGCTAATGATTTTTTTTCGAAAAAAATTTTTTTACTGTTTATTCTAGACTATTAATATAAAAAAAGTTTAAAAAGCGTATTTGCAGTATAAGTTTACTGTGCAGAGGGTAAACGAGGCATCGTTTTCTGAAGTGACAACTTCATGAAGTTGCGAGGACGTCAATGGGTTTCATAATGTTGTGTTTGGCCCGGGTGGTAAGGCAAAAATATCCTGCTCAGTGTTTCGGTAAGATTCCTGGTTTCAACCTTTGAAAGCTTTCTCGGCTTTCGGGAGTTTTTCCCCCGTTTGTCGGCCATTTTTTTCAAGCGGGCGCGGGAACATGAAGTAAAACTACGTCACGTTGTTTACGAAGTTTGATTGGTCAGTTATCTCTTCTTCTCGTTCCAAATATGGTACTTTCGAAANGAGATGGATTTTGTGTTGAATTTTGCCATGTGTTCAGCCGATTTCAGTTGCGTGAACGGATTCACTATCCAGATAGTGTTTTCCGAATTGCTTTAAAGGATTAACTTTTTGGATTTTGAATAAAAATGTTCAAGAAACGGCTTCTCTGTCTATTGTTTTGAGTTTGTTCATTCATAAATTAGCTCAAAACGCGATCGTGACTATAACATCCAAGTTTTTGCGAAGATGTCAGGTTCAGGTTTTGGACACTTTTCGATACGCAGCTAATGATTTTTTTTCGAAAAAAATTTTTTTACTGTTTATTCTAGACTATTAATATAAAAAAAGTTTAAAAAGCGTATTTGCAGTATAAGTTTACTGTGCAGAGGGTAAACGAGGCATCGTTTTCTGAAGTGACAACTTCATGAAGTTGCGAGGACGTCAATGGGTTTCATAATGTTGTGTTTGGCCCGGGTGGTAAGGCAAAAATATCCTGCTCAGTGTTTCGGTAAGATTCCTGGTTTCAACCTTTGAAAGCTTTCTCGGCTTTCGGGAGTTTTTCCCCCGTTTGTCGGCCATTTTTTTCAAGCGGGCGCGGGAACATGAAGTAAAACTACGTCACGTTGTTTACGAAGTTTGATTGGTCAGTTATCTCTTCTTCTCGTTCCAAATATGGTACTTTCGAAAATCTCAAGTATGTTAAGGCATGACCTGAGGCTGATTTGCATAAAATCTTATAATGGTCACAACTTTGTGAAAATTTATCAGAACCTTCCAAAATTTGGCAACCTGAGAAAAATCGGTAACCTTAATTTTCCTGTAACGTAAGAAATCGGATATCTGTGTCATGTGACCACTTATGGGCGAGTCCAGGAAAGAAAAGAAAACTAAAAATGGGGTGGCGAAATGCCACACAATATATATTAATTACAGTATTTTTGTTATTGTATCATCATTTCTCGCTTGAATCTGGCCGGAATGGTTGACTCACGTTTTTATTTAATTAGTAATGAAGCAAAATAGGTCACGTCACACTTTTCACCTGTTAATATCTTTTTAAGAAATTAAAAATTCTCTCCCTTCCGGCCACGGAAAAAAATTC
>CALNXI010001394.1:89278-96778 GCA_942486025.1 Porites evermanni | reverse complement strand
TGGAAAAACATCCTCTTAGCCAAACGTGTAGGGACAAACATTGGCAGAGCAACTGCCAAGACATACAATGGGGATCGTCATTTCCATAATGTGCGATATCGATAAGTGATTTTAGATGTTTTAAATTAATTTCTTAAATGTTTATTGTCAAATAATTTATGAAAAAAAGACACTTCAATATAAAGTTTTTGCTACAAACCAGCTTACAGTATTTTACAGAGATGTATTGAAATACTCTACCTTTAGGGTTTTATTTTTTGGAAAAAGAAATGCAGGAACCATTGATTTTTTGTCCCTTATATTATAAAATAATGCATTTAAAGACCAAGAGAAAATTTACCCTTTATGGTTGCTTCTAACTCAGATTTTGTCTCTGCTAATGTAATACTGAACCAACACCCTTGATATTAGCCTGTGCCACAGATGGAACTAAACTCTGGGTTAAGTCCATCTGCAAAACAGCGGCAAAATCCTAGTTCTGGGCCCCCTGTGTTTGTATCAGGATTAGAGAACATGCCAGGACTGGACTGTTAAAAATGCCATAATTGTCCATTTGCCAATCATGTTGAAGGGAAACTCAAAATGCTGGTAATTCATTTAGTGCGTCAGGGCCCAGAACAAGGATATTAGAGCTGCTTCGCAAATAATACTAACCAGGGTTAGAATACACCTGCAACACAAGCTACCTTGATATTTAATGTTCAAAATATTAGATAGCTGAGATTGTTGAAAATTTGGAAGACTAATGTAGATGTCTTCAAGACTGACTTATCTTATGCTACAACATTGTATCCCTAGAGAGGTAGTGTTATCAGATTTTAATTTTGTATATGTTGTAGTTCATTTTTATTTCAGTTAATTTTTATTTTTCCATCGTTTCTGGGTATGGTTACGTATGCTAATTGAATTTAAAACAAAGGAAAACCAAAAATTAACTGCAACATATTCACTAACATGTAACTCACCTAAATGTCACCTTTTTCTCCTTAAGTCGCCTAAAGTCGCCTTAAATCGCCTAAAGACGCCTAAAGTCGCCTTAAATCGCCTTAAGTCGCCTAAAATTACGGCGACTTAAGGTCCCAGAGTAGGCCTTAATATATTTATTCCGTTGTAGGTTTTCTTAGTATTGTTAATATTCTTATCGCAATAGTTAGTACTAGTTACAGTTGTCACTAAATCTGCCCCCGACCTTTTAACGAATGAAGACTTCTTGTGGTTGTCCATGTATTTGCCATGAACCTTTGAAATGCAGTTTTCGTATTACAGTTTCTGAGTGTAATTCGTTTGTTCTCTTTTGTGTTTTCTCAATTATTACACTTTGTTTCCTGGGTTAATGAAAATCCTCATACATGACATGCTTAGGATGGACAATTGTTTTTTATACATCTCATAATGAGTTCAACCAACACTGCAAATGTAATAGAACGCAGCAAAACCATCTTTAATTATCTATTTGTAACTAATAATATAAATGTTCTATAACTAATGTGTCGAACGAATGCTTTGGCTTCGAGTATGACATTCTTGAACGCAACGTCGAACGCAACTGATATAAATGATTTCGCAATAAACTAACCCTACAAAAACATGGACCACTGTTTCAAGTTTCTCACCTTTGAGATATTTCCCAGTTCACTTTTTCTGGCATGTCCTTGTATCAAATAAAATAATCGGGATTTCGCAATAAACTAACCCTAAAAACACATGGACTACTGTTTATTAAATCCTGAATACCTTAATATAGAACAAAACCCGGTTATTTCACGTTAGCACCTTTCTTGTCTTTGACTGGGTTTTGAGAAATTTGAGCTATTCCTGATGTGGTTTGAATCGAGTTTGTCGATCCACGTTGACAAAACCAGTTCAAAGTTCTGTCGATCCACGTTGCTGATTTGTGTCTGACAAATCAAGTTCTTTAATACTAAACAATTGCAGTACTACTGAATAACTTTTTAACTCTATAGAAATATGTATCTCGCAATAGCCTTCGCGAAACTCGGTTTGGTAACGGAACTCAAGTTAAGCCCTGTCGGTCGGGGTTACGAACTGGACGGGTGACCAACCGCGAATATCGTGTTAAAGGTCCATACGTTGTTCTTTCTTTTCTTCTTCTTCTTTTTTGCGTATTATGTAGTGTTATTGTTAACAGTGTATTGAAAAGCAGATTTAGCATTATTTCGCCCCCCGTATTTAGAAAAAGACAAAAACAAAGAACAAATATGGCCCGGTACAGTTCGCCTGAAAATTATTATTATTCGGGCCGTAATACGGAGCTGAAACTTTGCAGACTTTGATCTACATATCTGCGGGGAAACCAGCAAACTAAGAAATCTGGGTTTTCGACAGTGTAAAACGATCATAATTCCTCTGATTCCAATCTCCTGTTCCTCTGTCTCTTGTTGTCGGCGTTGCCTTCGCTGTGCTCATCGATGTTCCCTCTACTCCGCGGTTTCTTGTTGACGTCTTCTCCTTCGTTGTTCACGCTGAATTTGAAGTCGGCGTTCTCGCTCTAGAGGAGTTTCGGTGGAAAATCTTCCTGGGCGAGGATTTGGAGCCATTTGTTGAGCTTGTGTGTGACACAATTCGGCGAATGCGACTCGTAACAAACCCAGTTTGCGCGGTTGGTGAGCCAGGCGCACATGCTGAAAATTAATCGGGACCACCGTGCGCGCCTAGTTTCATCAAATCGAGAAAATTCAGGGGCACCCAATGGATCTGTTCCTCAAAATATCTGTTCTTCAGGCACATTTTTGCTGGCTGGGAGATATGAAAGAAATAATAGTCCTTGGAAGGAAATTGTTGCTGGGAAAAAGATAATTCAGGGTGTCAGAGGGGTTTTGAAGTCTAGAATAGCTGCTACGGGTTACTTGTATGGGTTACTTACCTCTCAAGATCTGAATTGTGCCCTATGAAACTTCCCAGTAAGTCAGGTTGCAGGTTGTAAGGTTGCTGGCTGGGAACTCTTCCATCAGTCTTGCTGGGAGTGAGGAACAGATAATTTTTTTCTAGCAATCTCCCAAAATGCTTAAAATAGTCTCAGAAAACTTTATTCACGCTTTGTTGTTGTTTTTAGGTCTTTTTCTCAAAATTTCCCGTTGGGTGCCCCTGAAAATTTCGCATACTAACACTACGACGATATATACTTTTTCTTTACGCGGGGGACATTAGGGTGCCTCCTCGAGGTCGGAACCCTGCGGGGGCAATTAGCTAGTTAATTTTTTATATTTTTTTTTTCTATATTTAATAGTTAAGCAATAGAAAACATTTTCCGTGTTTGCATAGCCTGATATAAACACGAGAGGGGTTGGGAGAATTCGAGACAGTTATGCAAACCCGAGACGAAGTCGAGGGTTTGCATAACCGTCGAGAATTCTCCCAACGCCTCGAGTGTTTATATCAGGCTATGCAAACACAGGAAAAAAGTTTTCTATTGCTTTTATAAAATAACTTTCCCGAGAAAAAAACGCAAAACTCTTTGTATGGCTCTGATTAAAGAGAAATTCTTACCAGTCGCAAAATCTTGTCCACGAAGTCTTGCACGCGTAATCAGTTCTTGTTTTGCAAAAAGATGCTTTGTAAAATACGGATTTTTCTCGCTTAAAATGTCAGCTTAAGCGAAGAAAAATTGACTCGCCTTCTTTGTAACGATTTTCCATGTTTCAGCCGACGAAGGAATGGGTAAATAAAGTAAACTTGTCGAGTTTTGAACTCGAAAACTTTTTCAAATTTGTGCTTGCGTGATTAGCGCGCGAAAAGCCAAACAACTTGACGCCACAACTGCCACAACCATGTTTACATACTCTGATGCAAACACTCCTCTCGGCCAATCAGAGCGCGCGTACTATCTTAGTTACTTTATAACTTATTATATTGTCTGAAAAGTTTGAACCCAAGAGTCATTTCAAAAGCTTGTAGAGTTTGATCGTCCGGGTGAACGTAGTCCTGAATAGGACCGTTGTTGTTGACAGTGACTGACGTTTTGACAGCCTGTGCGGTTGTCATCTTTAGAGTCAAAGTGAGTTGTATGACGTAAGTTGATGGTATTATACTCTAGTTATTGATCTGATTGGTCAATCACGTCGCGATGTTATTGGTCGTCTGTCAGCTTAGCCGTGATGTAATTGGCTATGAAGACTCGCAATGTAATTGGTGCGTTTCGATTCGTCTATTGTCACAGTTAAACAGTCGTCTATTGTTAGTCAGTTCTCCGGTCGTTCTCTCGTAGTTAGTTTCGGCAGCACTAAAACATGGAATCCGGAATCCGGAAACGGAAACGGAATCACGGAAACGGAAACTGAAACGGAGTACGGAATCTGTGAAAGAAGGTTCTAAGCGATCGATTTGAAAAAAATATATTAGCAATGACAGTAAAATAAATAAACAGATAAAAAAGACAGAAATGAATAAATTAGCTGAGTAGAGGAGAGAAGACCTGCTGTATCACTAGAGGAGTCGATTCCGGTGAAAAGACGCTTGATACCACTATCGGCTATGAATGCAAATTCTCATGGGACAGCAAAGCGAGGAGAAAAACGTTACTGACAAAAACTAGTACCTTAAGAAAAAGGTAAGTTATATGGAGACAGACTTCGTTTGAATCTTCAGAGGCGTCGTTTATATAACTGAAAGTCGTCGCCGTCAAGTTTTTCTTGGGTTGTCTTCAAGAGTGTTCAGTTTTATTTATCAAGACAACTTACTCAAGAGAACCATGGCATTGTGGGGTCCAAAGACAAAAGAGAATTGTGCATGCATTTGCTTGATTCCGCAACCGATTACATCAAAATAATGCGCCATGTTTAATAAGCCTCTTCAACAAAAATACGGACGTCCACGTAAACTCAATTACCGGTACACCAGTATTCCATCAGTATTCAGCTTGGCGAAAAAGTTGGACTTATTGCTAAAACACCGGCACTGTGGTCAGGTCACCGGTCGGTCATGTGTGGAGTATTCAGTTTGGGGACAATCACGTGGTGTGGTCTGAGGCTAACTACTACTATTCTTGACAATTAGCTACAAAAGTAATATTTAACTGTATTATTCAACCCATGAACTCGTGAATAAAAATTACTCGTAAAACTACTTTCATCGGCCTTGCAGTGCAGTGACCCACACTACGGCAAACCTTATCAAGACGCAATAACAAGAATATATTTAAGGGAACTGCCAAGAAAACTAAGACAAATTCTCTTTGGATGTACTAAGTTGTGTAATGTGAAATTCTTTAATTTTCTATCACTGATATTTGATTCCGTATTCCGTTTCCGTTTCCGTGATTCCGTTTTCGTTTCCGGATTCCGGATTCCGGATTCCATGTTTTAGTGCTGCCCGTTAGTTTTGCTTGATCTCGTCAATAAGTCGTTTGTACTATGCTGGTGACTGTTGGCTACAGTAAGTCGTTGATTGAAGTCTGTAGAATACGTAATACGTCGCAGAGTCCCAGTCGGTTTGATGTTTCGTCAGCAATGTAGTTGTTGACGTCACCATTTCTCGTCGCTCGTTTGTGTTAGGTCAGTCGCGTGCTATGGTTTCTGCCGGTTTCACCAATGTAAGTAGCGTGACAGTCGCGGCATTTGATCTTGTATACTGCTCACTGTCTGTCCTCCGGTTTGTCTTTGTCCAGGACATTAGTAAGTAGTCGTCGTAAAGTGGTTATCGGTTTGTGTGCAACACGTATATTGTAAGGTTTTAGTGTACGTGCGATAGTTTCAGAGGTGCCTCTGGTTATATTGTCTTTGAAAAACCCCTTCGGGAAAGCAACCCTTTGATTTCTTTAGCAAGCTGAAGAAACCAAAGATTGTAAGCAGAATATATTGCCAATGTCACCGGCCACAGCGATATAAGTTACCTCAACGACTACGATGAAGCGGACGAAGAAGAGCGACGATGACTCTCTCTTGCAATAGGCCAAATGAAATAATGAAAACCCCAGCGCTGAGAAAAAGCAAATATTATATTAATACTGGCGGTTTCCGACATCACAACAACTGTGGCTTCACTCATCCATCGATGGCAGCGTCGAAAGAAAACAAATTGCCTCTATCATTTTCGGGTTTTAAATCTAAAAAAAATCTCGGTCCATGAATCCAGCTATGCCGGGTTCTCAGGAACAGAAAATGATGAACAGTCGTTAAAAAACTCAGCTAGTGTCTTTCATCTTTGGCTGCCCGAAGCGTTCTCCTGCTTTCAAAACGGCAGTATACTTCTTGTAAGCGCCGAGCTCTCATAATCGAGGATGAATTTAAAAACACGCACTTTTGCTGATTATTGTAAATCGGGTTATCATTAACAGGCTGGCTGGTGATTATGTAAAATCAATCCTTGCACATTTCCGAGTTCTTAGCTGAATGATTTTGAAAGCGTTGGTCTTGAAAAAGTTTGAATTTGACAAAGGTAGTGTTCTGTTTCAGCCAATCAGTTGAATGAACTAAAAACACGCGCGGCGGGGCTAAAGTGTAGGTCACAGGTCACAGGTCAGGTTACAAGTCACAGGCCAAAGGCCAGGTCACAGATTAGATCACAGCTCACACACAAAAACAATAGGACACTGGACAGAACTGTTCTTGATTGACATTTTATTATACAAAAATATAACAAGCCAAGGAACCTCAATTATATTTTTTTCTGTTCTGAACTTTACCAAATCCCACACATGAGAAAATATATTCATGTTGATCACGCAAGGAGGACTTCCTTTACAGCGTAACGAAAGTTGGTAACGAAATCACAAAGGTACGCAAAATCACGTGATTTGTTAGAAAAAACGAATCTCAAAACGAAGGGTTGTTGCGTTAAGAATATCATGACGTGTTTGTGGATGTTTTGAAAAGCATTCGACGGGAAAACGGAAGAAAAATTTAAGGACAGTCTAAAACTTATTTGACCACTGAAATATGGCAACTTTCTTCAGACTTTTCTCGTCCTAAACTCTTCTTGCCACTAGATCGGTCTTTCATCTCTTTTGAAGATGGCGGCCTGTTGCTCGCGCTTCGTACCAGTCACAAAATACTGCTGTGTTAAAGTGTAGTCGGCTAAGAACTTCAGAGACTGTTATTTGGGCCTCTGGAATAGTTGCTGGACCATATTTCTCGGCTCTTCTCCCAAAAGCTTGCCATTTTCTCGCATTCTGTTGCACAACAGCTTGAAAAACCTCTGTTGGATTTGCCTCGTGGCCCTTATGTGGGAGCATTCCGCCATTACAACTTGAATCTTTGACTCTGTAAACTGCTGATGTATCAAAGGATTACAGTGCTGCATTTCAATGACTCGCTCCAAGTTATCTTGGCTGCACGGTTTATTTGGAGATGACATTCTAATAACACGACAACACTTCGTTTTCAGTGAAAAACATGTGATTTGTTTTTCGTACAAATCACTTGATTTTGCACACCTTTGTGATTTCGTTACGAAGTTTGGATATGCCGTATGATCAGCATGAAAATATTATTCCATGTGTGGAATTTAATATTGTTTAAAGGACAAAAATATCATCAAGGTTCC
>CALNXI010001394.1:12980-89270 GCA_942486025.1 Porites evermanni | reverse complement strand
CACAGGTCAGGTTACAAGTCACAGGCCAAAGGCCAGGTCACAGATTAGATCACAGCTCACACACAAAAACAATAGGACACTGGACAGAACTGTTCTTGATTGACATTTTATTATACAAAAATATAACAAGCCAAGGAACCTCAATTATATTTTTTTCTGTTCTGAACTTTACCAAATCCCACACATGAGAAAATATATTCATGTTGATCACGCAAGGAGGACTTCCTTTACAGCGTAACGAAAGTTGGTAACGAAATCACAAAGGTACGCAAAATCACGTGATTTGTTAGAAAAAACGAATCTCAAAACGAAGGGTTGTTGCGTTAAGAATATCATGACGTGTTTGTGGATGTTTTGAAAAGCATTCGACGGGAAAACGGAAGAAAAATTTAAGGACAGTCTAAAACTTATTTGACCACTGAAATATGGCAACTTTCTTCAGACTTTTCTCGTCCTAAACTCTTCTTGCCACTAGATCGGTCTTTCATCTCTTTTGAAGATGGCGGCCTGTTGCTCGCGCTTCGTACCAGTCACAAAATACTGCTGTGTTAAAGTGTAGTCGGCTAAGAACTTCAGAGACTGTTATTTGGGCCTCTGGAATAGTTGCTGGACCATATTTCTCGGCTCTTCTCCCAAAAGCTTGCCATTTTCTCGCATTCTGTTGCACAACAGCTTGAAAAACCTCTGTTGGATTTGCCTCGTGGCCCTTATGTGGGAGCATTCCGCCATTACAACTTGAATCTTTGACTCTGTAAACTGCTGATGTATCAAAGGATTACAGTGCTGCATTTCAATGACTCGCTCCAAGTTATCTTGGCTGCACGGTTTATTTGGAGATGACATTCTAATAACACGACAACACTTCGTTTTCAGTGAAAAACATGTGATTTGTTTTTCGTACAAATCACTTGATTTTGCACACCTTTGTGATTTCGTTACGAAGTTTGGATATGCCGTATGATCAGCATGAAAATATTATTCCATGTGTGGAATTTAATATTGTTTAAAGGACAAAAATATCATCAAGGTTCCTTGGCTTATTTTATTTTAGTAAAACGTTAGTTCAGAACAGTTTTGTCCAGTGTCCTATTGTTTTTTTGTGTGACCTGTGACCTGACCTGTGGCCTGTAACCTGTGGCCTGACCTGTGACCTGCACTTTAGCCCCGCCGAAACACGCGCCCTGTCAAGATTTGTTGTTGTAGTTATCTTTTTCGTGTATATTATTAATAAGTAATCACTTGATTTTTCGCGTTCAATTTGGAGTAAATAAGCACTTGTAAATTTTTCAAAGACCATGCAGAGTGTCCACTTTTGTAATTAATATCTGGATCTCCTGAAGGCTTGTCTCACTACAAACATCGTGTAAAGAGATTATTGCTATTAATAAATGATAAATACTTGCTGGTCACTTAATGAAGCTATGACCATTTACAGTGCCTGTAGGAAGGTAACAGGCTACGGCTCATAGATGTTGCAATATCATTTGTACCAACTTGAGAACAATTTTGATCTGGACATTTCCCTTTCATAAGTGGGCCCCAGGCTGTGTAACAGAATCCATGGAGACATTAGGCTTTCCCTTCCTTTGAATTTATCTTAAACTAGTAATGATAACAGTTTACTCATTGAAAATTAACAATGCAACTGCTTTTTTTCAGTGCCAGAAGCATTTCTGTTATTTTCAAATCCTAAAGATATCAGGAGAATCTCTCTGGAGACCACTAATAATTCAGTGATTCCCTTGGTCGGTGTCAAAGGGGCAAATTCTCTCGACTTCAATGTACAGGAGATGCAAATCTACTGGACAGATACATCCCTCGGGTCTATAAACAGAGCTTTCCTCAATGGAACCCAAATTGAGCACTTGATTGTTGTGGACTTGCCTCTCCCGGAGGGTTTGGCTGTGGACTGGATAGCCAAAAACCTGTACTGGACAGACTCTAAACACCAGAGACTAGAAGTGGCAAGACTTAATGGACAGCACAGGAAGAGTTTGATTTGGAGGGACTTGTGGGACCCACGTGAACTTGCTGTGAACCCAGTTTCAGGGTAAGCAGGCATTAACCCATGTAAAAAAAAAAAATAGTCGGGATCCCAGGCGGGATCCCGGGTGTGATCCCAGGTGGGATTTTGGAACGGGATCCCCGGTAGGATCCATTAAGTTAGTATTAGAAATCCCTCAATTTAGATATTTCCCAAAATACAAATACAAAATTTCTCAACCCTGGTTACCGGGCGGGATAATCTGGGATCCCGGGTGGGATTATTTGGAATCACAGGCGGGATTATCTGGGATCCCGGGCGGCATTATATGGGATCTGTGAGCATAGGCCTGGGATCCGTTTTGTCTGGGAATTTCAAAGTCAGCTTTCCAGTGAGTCCAGATCCCAATGGGACAGATTCAAGTTTACAACCACTCCAATCAAACATGAATAAGAATTGCAGTATTTGAGGCAAGTATACTTTAAAGTTTTATCAAAATAAAACAATCATCATCCATGAACTATCATTTTTCATTAATTACTGCTTTTGTCTCCATCTTATTGTACAACTAAGTTATCATGTTGAAATGTTATGTTTTCTGACAAAGATCTAAAAATGTCATTTATATTAACAACAGAATTAAACAAATGTGTGATTTTAGTAAAATCCCACATCTTTTTCACACTTTGTCACACTTCTTTCTTGGATTCAACAAAGTGTGATTTTAATACCTTTTAATTAAGTAATTATATATTACATTAAATGTTTGAGTGTTATTAAAATGCAGCGGACAATTTTTGAGGATTGTGCTGTTAAATTTTACTAGAAAAACAAACACAGAAATATTGTCATAGTAAAGTTTAACAAATCCTGTGTCAAATGTAATGTTAGTTACAGTAGTTTGATATTAACAACTCAGCTGTTGCTGCAGCCACTGTCAGAACTCTGATCTGCGGACTATGAACTGCTCAGTTCTGCAAGTCCATTTGTAATTGCTTTGTAAGTGCCGTATCTTCCATGCCTAAAGTCACGGCACTTGTTGTTAATACTTTTTACTAGTTTTCCCCGGCCCACTCTTGATCCAGTGTTTCCTCTTTTTGTAGGGGAACTGTGCAAATGCACAGCCTGAAATGAAATGGGAACTTGATTTAAAAATTATCTGTTTTAATCCAATATCATTTAATTTCCCTGGTGCACAACGTGCACCTCTCCAACAAGAGTATTCAATTATTAACTTAAATGAAACAATAAACACCTTCAGCTCTCATATGAAACTAGACAAAATAAACTGGATCCTGATTGATGATGGTCTTCTTAACTTAAAAAATATCAGTATAAAACAGGGACTGCCGACTGCGGACTATGGACTGCGGAGGTGGAGGTGTGCCGCCCGGTTCTCCGAATACTGAGCCTGACCAAAATGCTATTTCTACACCCATTTTTAGACCTGGTTTCTGTCTCTAACGTCTATGACAGGGGTCACAAACGCAAATTACATGTTTGCATAGGTGTAAATCATGTCATCATCGCTTAGAATTAACATTGGATGATGTATCTCGGTTATCATTCATGTGTAGGTGAGTAAGCCCCCCCCCCCTCCGCCCCCCTATCCCCTACAAGAACGTTTTTTGGTCGAATGCCCCTATATTGACCTTCCCATTTGGGTTCTTCATTTCCTCATATCCCCAAGGCTGAAATGGAATTGTGGCCTCTCAATTTCATATCTTCTATTGGTTTAAAATTATAAATTGAATTCTCTTCTAACTCCTCCTTTTTCATAAAATTCAGTGTTTCATTTTCAGTTGCCTTGAGTAGCGGCATAACTTTCCTTGCTTGTCCAGTTATGCTTTCCTTCTCCACTCCGACGCTGGGGAGAAGAGACTGCATGACCAACCAAAGGAATGTTCGTGTGTAAGGCAAGGAGCTGGAACTGTTGTTTTATGTTAGTCCGCTATCCGTTTCTCTCAGTTTAACCTTTCTAAAGCTGTTTTTATATACACAGTCCGCTGTGCAAGTTTTATACCTAGTCCGTGTTTTATACCCAGTCCGCAGTTCGTGTTTTATACTGACCACCGCTACATAAATTCCATATCTGAGAGCTTTTCCTGTATAAGTTTAGCACACTTTCAAATATAATAAATTCTTGTCATTCTTGAGCCAGTTCTTCAATTGGGGTGGACAGACTTGCTTGAATATCCTGGTTATGATAGGGTCATCCAGTGAATGAACTTACTCTTACAGCGCGGGGCTGGAGATTTAGCCACTTCAATTAGGGAAAACTTAAGCATATGTTCATGTCTCCTTTCATGTTTTTCTTTTTTTTTTTCACCAAATTTGAATTTGTACAGTACGCTTAATAAGTTCTCTTTTTCTCTGACTAAGATGCTTCCTTCTCTTAAGTTATTAGTTGATTCTTTAAGTTGTTATTCTTGTGGTCAAAAACCTCCTTCCTTCTTGAAATGAAATTCATTTAGAAATACACAACCTCACTTTAATAAATTGAATATGATGGAAAAAAGTTCTTGCCTGACACATTTTTTCTTAGCACCTTTGGTTCTCGAAGAGTGAAAGTGATATTGAGTTTCACATCTTCTATTTGCATTCAGTGTGGAGTCACTTTTTTGCGAAGAATTATGCAGATCGAGCCACCTTGATAGCTGCATAATTCTTACTAAAGACAAATCCAATAGCTGTTATATTATTCACTTGAAAAATTATTTCCAAGTTAAAAACTTATGTAAGTTGCTGCCTCCATATTCATAACACAATGTATTTGCATATTCTTCGGCAGGTTCAAAACCAGTGTTAAAAGGGATATTGTTTAGTTTAGATAGCAGATATTCTTCAAATAGAAATTGTCATCCTTGAAATCATATATTTTATCAAATAAATTTTATTTAACATGGAAATTAACCTTTTTATCAAAAGGAATAAGTAATTATTTATTTAAAATTTGTTTATTTATTTTTTAAAGATCTTTTACCTGTAATATCCTCTGTGAAGATCTTTAATTATTGGCTCATTAATTCCTATTTGTATGATGATGTTCTTGCTGTAATTAATTAGGTGTACATGATTTGTATTGTAATGTGCTCAGTTCCTAAGAAGTGCATCATTTAGTGAAAATAGGTCCGCATTGCGTACATGTGTCTAGTGCTGGGTAATTGAGTAATGTGTATAAGGTTATATAGGATTGCGTTGGACTTCGTGAATGCAATTAGGATTTATCCGCCATAGAGTACAGGAGTGGAGGCTGGGGTATAATGTGAAGCTCCAACAGTCTAGCAAAGAAATATGGCTAGAACTAACAAACGTGTTGAAGGTGATATAGAAAAGTAAGGAGGAGTAGAAATTGGTCTGCTTTGGGGTGTGGTTGAAATTATTGCAGACATTTTTTTGGAAGTAGTGCTAACTATTATTAACATCACAGTGGTAACGATGAAATGAATTGAACACAACTTTATTTCAAGGCAACTAGTTGTAAATGAGAAATACAAAAAGTTATCAAGAGGTCTCAATCCCAGCTGACCTAATCGATAGTTTAACAATAAGGTGGAACCTACTGACAATGCAGTTTGATCACAGACATTTTGCTCAGGGCCTGGATTTAACTCGATATCACCGGACATCAAAAGCTTCATTTTCGATACACAATATCTTTTGGTACAGCTACATGATTTCACTGTCTTGTGCTTAACTAAACAATGCATACTTGCTTGTTTACTATTTTGTAACAACTTGTTTGCTGCCCATCTTTTAAGATTTGCAAAGTCGGTAAAAAAACAGTCACATCTGTGTACGTATGTTACATACCATAACTTATAGTCAGTCGCTAAACTTGAACAAACTTGAAGATTTAGGAGTAAATTTCCTGAAAATGCGCGTCAGCTTGCGACTAGCTTTTCTCTTTTTCATGGAGCTCACAATCTTTTTTATCGGTAATCTTGACGGCTGTCGGTCTCTATGACGTTTTTCCTGTACTTTGCAATGTCTATCAAATTCTCTCTCACACGGCGAGCACACCTCCTCATCAGTGCTAACCATCGCATGGAAAGATTCAGTAAAAACGACACTTCGGTGATATTTAACAAGAGTACGAGTTCTAGTATGACTTTGTCGGAAGGAAATCGCCACAGCTTTCGTATATGTTTGGCTAATGAAAGGTATTTTCACATTAAATCCTTAAGCGGCGAAAGATTTTCTGCCATTTACATTTCCCTGACAGAGCTTATTTAATCCCTCAGCGGGCTTTGTTATCCCCAAAAGGGGCTCAATATTTCCCATAACGGGCTTTTCTTTCCCCAAATGTGGCTCATAAAGCTTAATTTGTATCCTCTTCGCAGGCGGTCGCAAAATTGCAGCATGGAGATTCTGTCGGCGCCAAGTACCTTGACCTTCAACTTTGAAGCACCTTTCGAAACTTTTCATTCGGCCGGATTGACACATATTTCGAAAGCTGTGGCATACTGAGAAAATACGTCTTAAGAAATTCATCACAAAGTAAGAAACTAAAAGGTAACTTACTGATAGGACAACTCGTATCACACAAGTCGAAGAAAGCAACGAAAGCAAATCGTCGTAAAGAGTTTCCTTGCAGTTGTCGGGAGTTGTCGTGGAAAGCACGTGGTGTTGGCGCAATTGTCATCTCTACTATTACGCATTCGATTGGTTCAGATTGTCATTGGTTGTTTATTTCGGGTCACGAAGAAATTACGAGTGATTATCGATGATATTACCCTCCTGGTACCCAGTTAAGAATGCTTCATGTAATGTGTCACCTAGGAGAAACCTCAGTGAAACTTTATTCGTATGAAGTAATAATTTGCCATATATGAACCACTTACCAGAGGATTTTAGCGTTTTCTCATAGTGTCTCTGCTTCGCACTAGACACAAAAACTACAACATAACCGACATTAAAGTACCGTGTTTGAGGCCTGATGTTCGCTCTCCTGTTTTTCCAACTTGAATACTAATAACATATGCACATACATGCAACCATTATTATTGTTGTAATGCACCTGTACAATTACTGAATCCACTTAAATATATTTTGATCAGCTTTGGACAAATCCTTTCTTTGACTATTGTACATGGAATCATTATAAAAGAAGGATTCATCCTAAAAATTAAATGAGCAGTTGAGTATTAAAATGCACCTATCCTTAAGAGCGACTCCGCGTAAATATCAACTAGACGTGGAAATAGTCAAAAAATGACCTGGCCTCAAACTCGGCCAGAATAAAGCCCTATGGGCCCTAGTTACAAAATCGTTGGTTTAAGTACGATCGAGTGAATAATATTTTTTTAAAGAATTTTTTTCTTCCCGAGGCCTAAAATGGGCAAAAATTATGCAAAATTAGAGTCATATTCAGTGGCTCTTATATTTTAAAATAAAGTTGGCTTCTGAAATATAATGACACTTCACATTTTTACTATCTTTCCTCTATAATTTTAACTGATTAGTTCGCGATTTGGTCAACAAGAGATTTGTTAAGAAATTTTCAAAGTTGTTGACTCAAAATCGCTTAATCAACCATCAAAATTTAGCACTTTTTCACGAGCTAAAAAAGCGGATTGGTACATGGCTTTGAACACCAAGACTTGTTTAGCCTGAAAGAGCATTCTTTTTTCTTCAAATAAGCGAAATAAAATTCTTGGGTAAATGAAATCACGAGCGCTGGCAAAGCGAAGCAAATGTAAATGTTACACTAAAAACAGGCGAAAAACGTGACCTCTGACCGAAGCACAACCAAATGCAAATTACGGTAGGCGCCAAACTTTAATTATTCGGTAACTTATCGAAACAATATTAGTCTGAAATGTGTATAGGTTCTTTAAAATAAAGCTGAGTTAAAGTATTAAGTGTCAAAAAGTCCACAAAGCGGTAAAAAATACAACAAAAGTCACAAGTAATCTGTTCCGTTTTCTGAATTTTATGCAGCGATTTAACGAATGAACAATTTTTAATCCAACGATACCCACCTGAGACTGTGTCAGTTTAAGAGTCCATAGAACTTCTCAGAAGATTCCTCGGAAAGACCTCCAGAAGGAAATGAATGAAGAATTTGAACTTATAACTGTAACAATTTCAACTTGCCGCCACCGCAATGAACCAAAACAACTGTCGAACTGCCACAGGCAAACCAGCTTTCAGTGCAGTCATGCAAAGCATGTCACGTCACGTAATTCTGCCCAGCGCATTTGGGAAGGAGGCAAGAAACAAGAGCCATAATGGGTCTTGGGAGGAAATTATTCGACACCGTGCGCTAAAACATTTATGAAATAAAATTAGCTTTGGACTGTTTCATTTTTGCCCTCGCTTGAGGGCAAAGGTGCCTCTTCCGCCTCGGACTTGATGAGCAGGCGTTTTTAGGGGATTTGTAATTTCTCTCTCCCCACAAACGAAAAGTGTGAATTTTTTTTTTTCACCATTGATCTCAACAACGTTACCCTAAATTTTCTGATTTTCCCTTCGCTTTATTTACAGACTGGTATAAATGACAGATATCTTGGTCTCAAGTAAGGGAGGAAATACGGGAAAATATGACTCCCCTGAAAAGCCACCAAGGGAGGCTAAATGTTTGGTTGCCTGTTAGGCCAAATTCGCTTCATGGATCCGGATTTCTTGTCAGTGGAACTTGTGGAGGGCACAAGTGTAATAACTGGATCCAAGTGCAATAAAGGTCCATCCGTAATAACATTTGAACCCAAGTGCAATAAAGGTTTCATCTGTCACGACTGAGATAATATGAGACATGTCCACAACGTCCTAAATATGGTTACCTTAACTTAAAAAGCTGACATCACGGTTCATGTGACCAAACAGAACTAGAAAAAAAGGAACGAGAAAAAATACCATAGAATCTAGCAATGGCTCTCAGTTACAGTTTTGGCAAATTTTTGCTATGAAACGTGCTTTTAGAAAAAAAATTCATCGCTCCAGAACAAATAAATATGTCATTCCAGTTCGCTTACATAAAATGTCAGGCGAAACAATTTTAAACCCAGTGGACTGATCTGTTATTATTTTTCCCCTCAATCTTCTTGTCATTTTCACTATTTCACTCACGGCTGAGTTTTACTGACAGGATTTCATGACTGTCAGTACTTTGCAAAAATAATTTCCCGCAAATAAAAATTACCGCAAAAATATTTCCCGCAAAAATTTACTTCAGAGGAAATACTGTATTCCCTAACTTAAATTCACTACCCAAGAATACAGTACCAAGAAATCGTGTCTGTTCAATTACAACTGGTCTCCTTTTTTTCAGAAACAAATACTGACGCACCCTTAGTATTGTTTGAAAGTATGTATTTCTATTGCACGTACTCAATAAAAACGAAAATATTATCAATGCTGGGTACTGGGTACTTTCTGAAATCGCAAAAATTAATCCCCACCAAGAAAAACCATTCTGTCCTAAGCGCAAAAATTAGTTCCCGCAAAACACAAAAAATCGCCAATCTGCAAAAATAAACTCCCACAAAAATTTCGTTCCACACGGTACTTGGAAAAATGATCGGTCGTTTGATCAACCAGGGTCAGGTCGTTATTTTTGGTTCCTTACTTGCGCCAGTTCAGGTTTATTTATACCTTTGTAATCACCAATGATGCTTATAATTATGTACTTTAGTTTTAAATTCAATTTTGGTAACGACCCCACAGTATCAGCCCCCGGCAAAGGTATGTGTTGCAAACCGACTAATACCGGGAAACATGATATCATGTATATTCTTAAGTTTGTTTGTACTGGCTTTCTTTTCTCTTTTCGTCGATCAGTTCCTTCGATTTGTCCTTTCAACTTATCCCAATCTTTTTTTGAGATCCGGATGTGGCCACTAGTTCATTGGCTTCCGAAGAGCTCATTCCCTGTTGTTGGCTTTTAGTGGGGATGTTTCAACACAAGGAACCACCGAACCACAGGAAACCGAATGATTAGAAACGGCTCGCAACAAATATGTCTCTTGTTCCTCTAGGATACTCATGATCAGCACAATTTTCATATTACATAAATAAAATTATACCGTTTTTCGTCCTACAAGTGAGCCTCTAATATAACTCGAAAAAAATTAATTTACTTGCACACGCCAGCATAAGCCTTGATTGGCTCCGAACTCAGAGTAACATATTTGCAGGGGGAGATCCAAGAATTTTTCATTGGGGTGGGGGGAGGTCCAAATTTTGGTTCAGAAAGGACTGTTGAATGGAAATTACTTTTCCCCACACCCCCTCCCAGTAGTCACTGAGAAGGCGAGAGACGACTACGTGTTTCTCAATCTGTGAAAGCCAGTTGCCGTTGGCCCGGGAAATACACAGACTACGAAGGGTACCCAAAGACAATCACATTTTTGAATATCGATGGAATTTAGTTTGGTAGCAAAAGACAACACGCGATTCATTAAAAAATTCAGCCAGTTAAACAGTGATATACAATCCTATCGTTATAAGGATTTTAGTCTCAAACAAGTATCAGGTCTGATGGGGGGGGGGGAGGGGGGGGACTTGGATTCACCGGACCATCCCCCTAGATCCGCCACTGCTTTGGTGCCCTTTGATATCCTTTCAACAGCATTCGGTAATTCGAACACACCAATTGCTAACTACAGATGCACATTCTGAACTTGAAACACAATAATTATAAACAGCAGATAAAATAAAAGAAGTGCACTGCGTTCCTCGGGCAAAAACAGGGGAAAAGTTATTCTTTTCTTTAACTAGTTAGAAAAGATACAGTCCAAAGCTAGTTTTGTGTCATAAATGTTTTAGCGCACAGCATGGAAGAATTTCTTCCCTTTTTTCCAAATGCGCGGGGCAGAATTACGTGACGTGACATGCTTTGCATGACTGCACTGAAAGCTGGTTTGCCTGTGGCAGTTCGACAGTTGTTTTCGTTTTCTCGTGGCGGCAAGTGAAACTTTTACAGTTATAAGTTCAAATTCTTCATTCATTTCCTCCTGGAGGTCTTTCCGAGAAATCTTCTGAGAAGTTCTATGGACTCTTAAACTAACACAGCTCAGGTGGGTATCGTTGGATTAAAAATTGTTAATTCGTTAAATCGCATAAATCGCTGCATAAAACTCAGAAAACGGAACAGATTTAATACTCGTGACTTTTGTTGTATTTTTTACTCTTTGTGGACTTTTTGACACTTAATACTTTAACTCAGCTTTATTTAAAAAAATCTATACCGGTTTCGGACCAATATTGTTTCGAGAAGTTACCGAATAATTAAAGGTTTGGCGCCTACCGTAATTCGCACTTGGTTGTGCTTCGGTCGGAGGTCACGTTTTTTCGCCCGTTTTTAGTATAACATTTACATTTGCTTCGCTTTGTCAGCGCTCGTGATTTCATTTACCCAAAAATTTTATTTCACTAATTTGAAGAAAAAAGAATGCTCTTTCAGACTAGACAAGCCTTGGTGTTCAAAGCCATGTACCAATCCGCTTTTTTAGCTCGTGAAAAAGTGCTAAATTTTGACGGTTGATTAAGCGATTTTGAGTCAACAACTTTGAAAATTTCTTACAAAATCTCTTGTTGACCAAATCGCGAACTAATCAGTTAAAATTATAGAGGAAAGATAGTAAAAATGTGAAGTGTCATTATATTTTAGTAGCCAACTTTATTTTAAAATGTACGAGTTACTGAATATGACTCTAATTTTGCATGATTTTTGCCCATTTTAGGCCTCGGGAAGAGAAAAATTCGTTAAAAAAATATTATTCACTCGATCGTACTTAAACCAACGATTTTGTAACTAGGGCTCATAGGGCTTTATTCTGGCTGAGTCTGAGGCCAGGTCATTTTTTGACTATTTCCACGTCTAGTTGATATTTACGCGGAGTCGCTCTTAAGTGCATAGCACCAATTTAATTTTTCATTTAAATTGTTATCATTAGTTTCATTAAGAAAATTCCAGTGAGATTTCCATGAAAGTGTGATTTCTTTTCACCACTGCCTATGAAATCATACTTCTGTATCACACTTCTTTATCACACTTTTTTCTACACGTATCACGCTTCTCAAATTCTAAGAAATTCTAATTCTAAGAAATCACACAAGTAAAGTGTAATTAAATGTGTGATTCCATGAATCACACTTCTATCATACTTTCGAAGTGTCCTCACACATTTTTTTTGCATGGGATTTATTGTCTTATCTGAGGTAGCCCACCTTCACTGCATGGAATCCCAACTTCCCTAACCCAGGATCCGAACTACCTTATATGGGATCCCAACTTTCCCACCCGGAATCCCAACCTCCCTACTCGGGATCCCAGCTGTCCCACCCGGCATCCCAACTGTCCTGCCCGGGATCCCAACTGTCCCACCTGGGATCGCATTTGTCCCGCCTGGGATCGCAACTGTCTCGCCCAGGATCCCGCCCGGGATCCCGACTTTTTTTACATGGGAATTGGCGATTGAAATTATTTTGTTAATCCGTCCATCACAAAGTTATGTTTAACTTGTGTTAGGTCATTCCTTTATATGGACGTGTACGTGTACACATACATATGCCAGGTTCATGGCTTCAACTAGTTTGTAATGAACTGCCTATTTTACATCTGCTATATTACATGCAGGTCTGGGTGTAGTGTTGTGGTGCCAGAAGGTTCAGTGTTTTTGATGTAAAGGGCAAATATTTGCTAATGATGTCAGTTGAGGTGCTTCTGTTTTTCGGGTGGAATGGCCTTGACCCATCCATAGTGGACAAAACATTGTATTGATATTCTTTAACTAATCATTAATGTCATGGGTTGATAGAATTTCATGGTTCATAAGTAGAATTGTCAAATTGTAACAACTTCCTCAGTCTAATTACTAAGTGACGCAAGAGCTTACACAGTTACTCTGCACTGAAGAACCACTTCGCCGATGTGCCACAACTATGTCATTTTATATTTTTCTTTATGACTTATCACTCTTATTTGTGCAACAGACATATGTACTGGGTAAATGGAGGAAGGAAGCCAACAATAGAAAGAGCAGACTTGGATGGCTCCAACAGAAACACTGTGATTGCCCATGTCACAAGTCCAACTGGCTTGACAATTGACTATTCATTGGGGCTCATTTTCTGGGTTGATATTAAGAACCAGGTTATTGAGTGTGCATACTTAGATGGAACAAACCGTCGAATAGTTGCGTCAGGTCTTCCAAAGCCTTTTGCCTTAACACTGTACAAGGATTATATTTACTGGACTGACCATAAGCTTAACTCAATCTATCGTGCCAACAAGACAAATGGATTGGACCAGACAAGAATCAAATCCCACACTGATCACATTATGGATATTCTAGTGTTTCACAGCAGTAGGCAAAGAGGTTTGTGTATGCTCATTATTTTGATACTGTCATCCCTACAAGCCCAAATATCATCGTTCATTTTCGCCACACTGTTCAGTCTCTATATTTGCTGTGGTACTGCATTTGTAGGATAACCATGACTATTACTTAAACCTGATATATGAATGTAGATAGGAAAGGTACAAATGTATGTAGGTTTGGAGATAAGTTTGAAGGTGGGAGGGAGGGTAGGTGGGTTAGTACGTATAGACAACATAATTTAGCAAGGGGGGTCCTCAACCTACTCTAAAGTAACAGTAATCACAGATTAATAAAGTGCACATTATATAGATTCCAGATCATTGGTTTGGCAATCGAGAATGTGTGTGATGGAACTTGGCGGCAGCTCTGTATTGCAATAAATATACATGTACAACCTTAAATAGCGATATTAAATAACATGTGTGTACTTAGATGTATTAAAAATGATGATACTTCAAAATCAAAAGACTACGGAGTATGCACAAGGAAAAATCAATGTAATGGAATTTCCTCAAAAGCTCCTCTACTAGAACTGGATCTCCCACCGAGTACAGCACCGTTACATGTATATGAACGTAAATTTTATGATGTGTTCAAAGGGGAATCACGTGAAAATAAAGCACGTTTAATTTTGTTTCAATTCAGGAATTCATTTGTAAACTTGTTGTTTTCTTTTAATGATGTTTTTAAGGGACATTTAAAAAGGTGTTTCGGCCAAAATTGCACCTTCAGACAACCTCTCTGTAAGCTAGAGTTAAAACAAAAAAGAAAAGAAGTTTTCAGGTTCTTTTGGACCTTGTTAGGTGAGCTTTGCCTAACATGTTTGCTTGTTTATTTAGGACGGAATTCCTGTGCCTGGCATAATGGAGGATGCAGCCACCTTTGCCTGGCTAAACCCAGCAAACGGATGGTGTGTTCCTGTCAAACTCACTACACCCTGTCTCCAACAGACAGTACGACTTGCCATGGTTAGTATTCTCCAACGTGAAAACGGTTTGTCACTGACAATTAAAGAGAATACCATTTCTAAGCTCTGAGTGGCCCAAATCTCCAAACCTGTCTTGCTACTCAACTCACGGCTTAACTAACAGAAGACCAACAACATCATTTTATTTCATTTAATTTTTCCATTCCATTATAAATAGTACAAGACGAACGTTGTTGCATGAGTTATAGAAATTTTACAATACGCAATAAAATACAGGTAAGATCATTACAGCATTTACATCTAAATAAGTTTGTCATAAAAAGAAGGAAAAATGAAGAATGGAAAGGAGAGAGGCACATCTAGCTCAACTAATACTGTGCCTAAAATAAAGTAATATACCACATAACATCGACAACAGCAGGTCAATATCCAGAATTCAAAACCATCAACTGACGTTTATCAATCGCAAAGGTTGTCAAAATGTCAGTCATTGTCAACAACAGTCCTGTTGAGGACTATGCTCACCCGGACGATCATGCTCCACGTACTTACGAAAATGACTCCTGGGTTAAGACTTTTCTCATTAATACTGATTTCACATTATTTCCTTACACTACACCATACTACCTGTCATTTCATCCCAATTTTTCAATCTACTACGTGTAGAGATGTAGTGAACTTTACTGTTATCTCTGTGATGGCAGGATCAAACTCTTACAATCCTTCTCGTATTTTTTTTTTTTACAGCTCCTCGAGTATTCATGCTCTTCAGCACCACAACTGACATTCGGAGAATCCTATTCAACTCATCAGACAACCTAGAAGTCGTTTTACCTGTGCGTGGTCTGACGGATGTTAGTGCTATTGATTATGACGTCAATAGTCAACTCATCTACTGGATTGATAGTGCAGCAAAAGAAATAAGACATGCTTTTCAAAATGGTAGCAATGCTAAGACAATAGTCCTTGGAGAAGATTCCTCGCCGTACGATCTGGCTATTGACTCATACGGACAACAGCTGTTTTGGACAGACAGTGTGAAAAACAGCATAAACGTTTATAGCTTACGAAAAGGGGTGTCTATGGGTGTGGTTTTTTATGAGAGAGATGTGCATCCACGGTCTATTGTGCTTTATCCAGAGATGGGGTGAGTGAATTCTTTTTAATCCTTTTGATTGATTTTATTTTCATTGGGCCGTCGACAATGGGCTATTGTATTTAATATCCGTACCCCCTCCCCTACCCACAGTTGAGGACGTACCTTTTCTTCTTGCCCTAAAGATTAAAGATAAAATAAAATTGCATTAACCCCTGAAGATTTCCAAAATATACGGGTCCTACCCCTGAAGAATGCTTCACCTTCAAAGAATTCCATGTATTTTTACTTTACTCCCGAACAATTCCTCAATTTTTGTAACTTTCCCCTGAAGAATTCCATTGGTCCTCAA
Source organism: Porites evermanni (assembly GCA_942486025.1). Classification (NCBI taxonomy): domain Eukaryota; kingdom Metazoa; phylum Cnidaria; class Anthozoa; order Scleractinia; family Poritidae; genus Porites; species Porites evermanni. The sequence continues at coordinate 73,583 of CALNXI010001394.1, read as the reverse complement.
CCTGGGGAGTACGGCTGTAAAATGAAATAACCCAATTTTTGATGGTTAACTAGTACAGTGATACCGCGTCATTGTAACCATCTAAGGGCCATAAAAAGGTAGTTTCCTTTCAGAAACATTCGCGCCGAATGATAGAACATGGTAGTAACAACAAGGACCGTAATGTAAGAAGGACTTTCGTTTGGGGCAGTTCCATTGTATTTTAAAACTTTGGACTTATTATTTCTTATTCATTTTTGTAACCACTTTCATTTAGGTGGTGAAACATTGAGCAAATTGGTAGAAATTCTCAACGCATGGTGGGGTTTGGGCCGTGAACATTTGGTCGTATGAACGTAAAAACTGTATTTTCTTAATGATTACAGCCCTTGAAGGGAGTGCCTTTGGTAGGAGTAAAAGGATTTCATTTGACAAGCTCTAAATAATGTTGTAACAGCTCTGTTGTTGACATTCCCAAAGACTTCAAGCTCTTGTGGTGGCTTATGCAAATAAGGTTCAGCCTCTTTATAGACGAACTTTAAATCAAATGAATATGATTTATTTTATATACACCTATCACAGATGGAATTTTTTTGGCTAGATTGCAAATACCCGGCCCACTAAAAATCTAACTTAAAAAAAGCCGCTCCCGCAGTCCCATAGTCGGTCGATTTGTATAATTAATTCTGATATCTGACTGCGGGACTGAGGGAGCACTCGTTTTACTTCGGTATAACAGAACACCCGACTTCCGGATTGCGGGAGTATTTTTTCAAGTATAAGACATTTAGTGGGCTGGGTATTCTGCAATCGCTGTTTTTTTCCACATAAACCTCTAAAAACGTAATTCTTATCAGTTTTTACCCTTTTCAGACAAATGTTCTTTACCAATGAAAAACCAGAGAAGAAATCCATCGTGCGTGCAACAATGGCAAGTACGTACAAGGTGACACTCTTCAGCGCGGCATCCCCAGGGGATTTGGCAGTGGACAAGGCGAGAAACAGACTTTACTGGACGGACACTACTATGAAAAGGATTGAGTATGCCGATCTCACAGGTACGGGTTCGCCATTAAATGCATTATATGATTGCCACTCTTTTGTATGTTGCATATTTTGTCAAAACAAACAAACAAACAAACAAAAACAAATTAGTCAGTTAATAAAGCTTAGATTAGAACCAGTGACAGTAAACCAAGTATCCATTGGTTGGCAAGAATAAAACGTTTTAGTACAGAAACGTGTGAAATTTCTTGGTGTGGTCAAAATTGAAGCAAGAAGGAAGAAAAATGCACGTTTATTTTAAAATATTTCGCTCTTGAATGTATTATATGATTGCCACACTCAAATATATGTTGTATATTTTGTCAATAAAAAAACAACAACAACAACAACAACGACAACTAAAAAATTAGACAATGAACAAAGCTTAGATTTGACCCAGTGACAATAAACTAAGTATCCATTGGTTGGCAAAAATATGACATTTTGGTACAGAAACGTGTGAAATTTCTTGGTGTAAGTAGTATTGGTAGTCTAACAAGTGCCACAAAGGATGCCGCCGACCGTCGCTATTGTTCTCAAATTGTCAATCAAATCCGCTATTGTTCTCGAATTTATGGTAATGAGGTATGACATCATCAAGTAAGAAGAAGAGACATTTCATGTGTTAAGGAAAGGGAACATATATGTGTCGACGAGAGGAAAAAGAGAGGAAAAAGACAAGTGGGACAGAATTGCTGTCCCCTCATTACGCATGCAAAATGGGCAGAACGCATGCGCAGAAACAAAAACGTTTTAAAACTTTGAAAAAAGTGAAATGAATTTCGTAAATTCAATCAGACCAAACAACAAAGGGAATATAGCTTAACTGGGAGAGCGCTCGCTTTGCAAGCGAGAGGTTCAGGGATCGAAACTCTGTGTTTCCACTTTTTATTTTAAAAAAAAAATAAGGCAAAGCGAGGTTTTCATCCTCGGACCTTTGGGTTATGAGCCCAACGCGCTGACCACTGCGCTACTTAGCTTTCATTGAAAAACCTGAAAGAACCCTGGAAGAACCCGTTACCTTCAATATCAAATTAGATTGGGCGCCAGTACTAACGGTATCACGACTGCGCTATGCCGTTACAAGAAGTAATATATAGATTTAGCCAGGGCTAAAAGCGAGGCTCCCATTAATAAATTTATAATTCAAATCAAACAATAAACTTGTATTCCACAATTCAGTTAACTTTAGAGCACATTCGTGTGACTTTTCAGGGAAAGGATAAGTGATTTTACAAAAAGTAATTTGCAAGCAGCCCAAGAGTGAACCAAATCTCACATCGAGTTGATAGCCTCATAAGTACACCCAAAAACTGGCAATCATCTTCGATCACATTTATTAAGAGCCATAATGGCTCTTGATCACCGTAGATTAATTAGGCCTGGAAAAAAAATTCCGGCCGAATTTTTTGCGTTCGACAAGTTTACTTTACGAAATCTTGCCAACAAATCTGGGTGCGTGTAAACCAACCTTTTATATCATTTGTACATCACATCTGAGGTGAAACAGTACTACGAGGCACTGTTTTATCATACAGACCTCGGACAACAGAATGCAGTATTTCAAAATACTGCGGTACAAATTGCTATCATTCAATATTCAGGACGATCGCAGCACGCGTGGGCTTTAGCTAAACCGTTAAAAAAAATTTTCAAAATCATCTATACGGCCAGCCGGTTCTGACTTTTGCAGTGCTAGCAGTGGCGAGTGTTTGAATGAACATTAACACAGTTACGCTCCAACATAATAAAGAATTTATTATGTTTATTTTTTATTTTAAAACTGTTTAACGCGCGGCATTTTGAGTACTCCGGGAAGCGTTGTTCACTGAACGACTGAAAACAGACAGTACTAACAATCAATAAAAGAAATATAACTCGGTGAAACATATACAGAGACAACAATTTTCATTCAGGGCGACAAGTATTAAAGTGTCTCTAAAAATCCTGAGTCTTCGAGCTTAAAGCTGAAGTTTATGTTTTAAGCCGGCTTCCCGGTGTTTGCTTTTTTCAAAGATGAACTCGAGGCAAGGAAATCGCTCAAACCTTTCTTTTACAGCCAGAATTATAACTAAATATTCCTTGAAACGTTTTCTTTCTATTTGCGGTGAGAAAATGTCTAAAGGCTTTTTAAAGATCTGTAAGCTTATAACAGAGATACTCGGTCAGATCATTGTCTCAAACCTTACAAACGTGGGTAAACAAAATAGCCGCATAAAGTACGCTCGACTTCATTAAATTAGGCATAAAAAACAAACATCAAATACAATAATTACTTAGGCTTACCACTCGAGATGCAGCTCCTGAAAGGTATCAAGTAAGGCCAGTATCGCTTCAGACTTAGCCACCCTCTTACGCATTAAGCAAGATGAAAACGAAAACGATGCCATCCGAAATCGGATTTCCGACTTTGACTCAACCAAAAACCCTATAAACAAACTAGCCATGAATAACAGAAGACTCCTGATAGAATCTGAATTTCATTTTGTACATCCAGTGGAAAAAGAAAGTTAAAAACATCACAAGTTGACACAAAACTCTGTCAGCTTCACTTGTCAAAGTAAACAAGATTCAAGATGCTGCACACATTTTCCGCATGAGCTCACCTGTCAAATTTGGACCAATCAGAGCATAAAAATTGGTCGTAGGGCGTGACCAACGCGTGAACATGGCGAGAAAAGTCAAAAGCAACTGTCTTCCCTGCCTGTAGCAGCTGGCTGAATTTTCGCGTCCGAGGTCAGTTTGAAATCAAAATTTTGATTGTGCGGCACATAAATACAACATATTTCGTATGAATTAAAAAAAAATTAAACTTGAGCCTGCGATCATTTGAAAACCAGTACCTTGTCAGCGGGTAACTTCAAAAAAATACTTGACCTCGATGGATCGACACCTGCGCCCGCGATACAGTCAAGTGATACTGGTCAGCGGATACCTTGTTTTGACAGCTGTCAATTGATCACAACATTGATGTACAATATGTGTATCAGTTTTCCCGTGCTCCGATCCCAAACTAGCTAGAAAGTATGAGACTGAACATTGATAGCGATCTAGTAAAATAATTAACTGGTCAGCGGACAGCTTCCAAATAAATCACGTCACCTCAATGAGTTGACACATGAGCCCGCGATATGGTCATGGGATACTGGTCAGTGGCTATCCTGTTTTGACAGCTGTCAATTGACGATATTGTGAATGTCCAATGTAAAAGATGTCGACTTGGCAAAACACGCCTGAGACACCCCTCCCTTCCTTTTTATAGTGTCCCCTACCCCACCCGTACAATTCGTAGACGCGTACGTACGTACGCTCGGTCAATCACGTGACAACCAAACGAAAAGAGGTTGACCATAATCTATGAGTATGGAGCTCTGTCCCACGCGCGGGGGCCCCGCTAAAAATTTAAGTAAAAAACACCGAAGATGTGCGTAATAGAACACACATCCTCCATGAAACGTCTCGACTGGGAATTGAACCCGGGTCTTCTGCGTGACAGGCAGAGATACTTATCCATTGTACTATCGAGACTTACATAGTAAGGTGAATTGGTCATGACTTTATTAAATGTGGTGGCTCTTAAAAGAGCCGTTTGTGTTGATGTTTTTCTAATGATAGAAAAACGAGCGTCTCTTACTCATTATTATTTGCTGCAGTTCTAAGAATAGCAGCAAATTATTGTTTTCACGGTTCCAGCTTATTGACAGCTGTCACGGAGACTCAAGTATAAAAGGGCGGGATTTTACTGAGGTGATCATTCTAGGCTGACATCGCTGCCTGAGTTTCGTTTGTCAATGCTTTTTTCTTCTTTTTTTTTTTTTTCATTTGAATTGATTGTCGTTGGTCGTTGATGTACTCATAATGTTGTATTCTAGTTCAACCTCTCTCCCTCGAGGTTCATGTTAAGTGTCTGGCTCTGCTTTCGGGAGGGTTCAGGTTTCCTCCTTAGTTAAGGGGGTTTCTCCTGACGGGCAGCAGACACGATATCATCTTTATTATCGATCAAAGAACTTTACTTGGAACTCGTTACATTTTTTCTACTTCACTGCCTTTGCAGTACCTAGGTGTTTGTACTTGTATGAATAAACGGGGACTGATGTTCGCATTACGCTGGGCTTCTATCCAGTGCAGCAGTCAGTTTTCCTATTTAACACTGAATGATTTCATTGTTTTCACTGTTTCAACAATAGGGAATAGGGAAAACTGAAATAATTATTGTAGGAATGAGTAAATGGGTAAGCTGTAATGATTTGAAACTTGTCTGAAAATGAAGGCTTGTGTGAAAAGTAGATGGCTATTTGTCTACAGGGATATCCTCACGGATCCAATCCCACGCACTTGTATAAGTCGAACACGTAAATATAATAGTCGCAATGACCTTGTTTCCATCCTCGTTATATCAGCTCAACATCGTGTCGATCTTCCCACGTTCTACGTGAAAGAAGACCGAAAGTTGCGGGTAAATTGAAGGATCTGAAGAACTTTGAAGTTTGCCTATGTTGAGACGGGTTAACATGTCGTTCATTGATGTGTTCAGCTTGTTCCGTGGTTAGAATAACGTCGACAGTCTCAAAAGCTTCAGCCATTTTGATGTATAAAACTAAATAAAAATCCTTCTTTTTAAACTCGAGGTCGGATCACTTGCCTCCAATCACAAATCGCATGCAAATTTTGTTTCCGGTTAGACTAAAGCGCGGTTAACGCGCGACAATGAAAAAGCTTTGAGTAAAAATCGGATCACTTGCGCCCAATGACATTGCTCTATTTGTCACGGTCGTATGCATATTGTTGTTTGCAAAGGGTGAATGAACCGCGTGGTTTTTCTCCAGTTATCGCCAGCCGTTGAAGAGAGCAGAAGCAGAGAGAAGAACAAGATGAAGACTTCACAAGAATGAGCCCTCCAAGCTGTTCCCAATCCAGGACTTCAGGCGAAATTGAATTTAGTACCATTTCATCCTCTGGCCCAAAAATTGGAAGAACGCGACTACAGAGAAATGCAAGCGAAATATCAAAAGATACATCAAATCAAGTTCAGGTATGTTCTTCGTGAATTGAAGGTACTTTACGATTGGAATTGGACACAAACATTTTTTCCTAGCCATATCTCCTTCATAAAAAGATTTTCGTTATCAAAATTATAGATCGACGTTGGATTTACTTGATTGCATCAGAGATTTAAACTGGTCGAAGACACTGAAAATCTCATTGCTTTCCTTATAGAGATGTGGTCAATTCAATCAAGCGCTGGAAAGAAATCAGTTATTGTAAATACACCAAATGGTTGGGTTCCTATAAAGGACGCTGTAGCCATTGCTATCGAATCGCTCGAAAAGTGTTAACATTCGATGGAGTTCGTTCACATTTAGCCGGACACTTTGTTGATAAAAACCGCGAAGAAGAACTCATTAGGAAATTGTATGCGGGTCGCTCCATTTTAAGAAGGTTATTGACACGACGCCGTTTAGTTTTTGCTTAGTTTTAGTTGTATATTCAAATGTGTTTTTAGACGCGCTTGTTCATTTACCTGTGTTAAGAAAGCGATGGAATACAAACTTGAACGCTTGAACACAACTTTAATCCGCTCGATTTACAATACACACCGATTTACAACAGGTTGATGTACTGCCCGGGAACCCGACTTACAACAAATCTACGAGCGACTAGCAAGGAAGTCACGTGACGTGTTATCTACATAATTTATTCTACTCTCACAGGTCCAGTCTCGCGGGGCTTTTAATGACCCGAGTACGAGTACGACGATGGGCCGTAACATTCTCCCCACCTTGTCCTCCTTCGGGGAGGACAACTCTCTTCTTAGGCTTACGAATAGGTACACTTTTAACATTAACAGAGTTCGCTCGCGGCTTCTCCCCACCGTCAACAGGAACATCAGCTTCACGGGTAACTTGTGGGGCCGCTGCATCAATTTCCAATCTGTGTAAGCGTTGAACAGGCCTGTTGAATACACCTTTCTGTGCTTTCACGGTAGCCGTTCGCACGAGTCCGTCCTTACCAGGATGAACCTTTTCCACCCTGGCCATTGGCCACTTGGTACGCGATACATTATCATCTGAGACCAATACGATATCACCTTCTCGAATGGAGGGGTTTTCCTCTTGCCATTTACTTCTCACGGACAGAAGGTGCAGATATTCTCGTTGCCAACGTTTCCAATAGTGGTTAAGTAGTCTCTGTAGGTAAAGATACCTTTCGACAGTTCTTTTACTAGACTCCTCCAAGTTTTCTTCTTTACTCTCAGGTAACTGGTTAATTGGTCTACCAATTGCAAGATGAGCAGGTGTAACCGGCAAAGGGTCTCTGCAATCGTCGCTCACTGCCGTTAATGGTCGCGAGTTGATGATGCCTTCAATTCGAATTAATAATGTGTTCAACTCAGAAAAGGTGAGAAGTGCCTTTCCAAGCACTTTACGCAATGATTCTTTGATTGCTCTGAAAAATCGTTCCCACCATCCGCCTCGCCATGGTGAACGCTCGGTGATGAATTTCCACGTAATCCCTTTCGACGAGAGCTCAGAATTAATTCGATTTCGATCCAATGTATCCCACACCGTTCGACTTTGAGTACTAGGATCATACAATTTCTGGATTTCCTTGCTTGCAGCCTTAAAGGTTTTTGCGTTGTCGGACCACACTGTATGGCAAAGACCTCTGCGGCTTGTCATGCGACTAAAGGCTTGTAGAAACTCATCAGTGGTAAGGCTGTGTGTTAGTTCCAAGTGAATCATACGAGATGATGCGCATGTGAATAGACAAACGTACACTTTCTGTATGGTTGAACCTTCTTTTACATAGAGAGGTCCTGCGAAGTCAGTTCCAACATGCGCGAAAGCTGGTGAACATGAAACTCTCTCTTCCGGCAATGGGCCCATTTTCTGCGCGCAAGGTCCAACTCGCTGTTTTTGGCAAGCCACGCATCTTCTGATAACACGTTTGACTTCTCGTCTCCCTTTGGTCAGCCAAATTTTCTGTCTTAAGGTTGACAGTATGCCTTCTGGGCCCGCATGTAACATGATCTTGTGTAGGTCTAGTACCATCTTTGCGACTTCGGGATGTCCGTGAGGCAATATTACTTGATGCTTGGTCTGTTCAAGTAGATCAGCAAACTGCAGTCGGCCACCAACTCTTATAACCTGATCCTCTCTGTCATAATACGGGTCTAGTTTGAGAAGGCGACTGTTCTTGGGAAGAGTTTGTCCGGACTTTAGCAACTGGTAATCTTCTTTATAGACCTCTTCCTGTACCCACTTACAACACTTAAGCTCTGCCTTCTTCACTTCTTCTGCCGACAGTTCACTTTCAGAAGACTTACATTTAGTCTTGAACAACTTGACTGCTCTCAGTACATAAGCGGTTACTCGAATCAACTTTAACCATGTCCCGTAACGCGACATATCAATTAACGGCTCTCTAACGACTGCTGTACAACCATGAGCAATTTTCCTTTCCTCTTCGCATACTTCAGAGGAGACAGTACCACCTTGGGGCTGAACGGGTAAAGGTTTGTCACTCGAAGACAGCCACCGAGGTCCATTCCACCATAAGATATTGGCAATCATATCATCACAGCTCAACCCACGCGTCAACAAATCTGCAGGATTCTCCTTACTAGCACAGTACCTCCAACACTCAGGATCCCACGTGGACTGTATTTCTGCCACTCGATTCGCCACGAATGGTTTCCAACGAGAACTCTGACCTTTTACCCAATGCAGTGCCACCATACTATCAGTCCAACACACAACACTAGTCACTTCCATAGGCAAAGTGTCTACAACAAACTTCAACAACCTGGCATTTACAACTGCAGCTAAAAGTTCCAGTCTGGGTAGTGACACTTTCTTGATAGGTGCAACTCGGGACTTTGATATTACCAGCTGCGAGGATACATGACCTTGCTTGTCTGCTATTCTGATGTAAACTGCTGCTCCGTACGCTTTAGGAGAGGCATCTCCAAAACCATGTAGCTCTATCTTAGACTCTTGCGTGATGCCATTTCCGAAGCATCGGGGTATGGTCACACCTTTCAGTTGCAACAACTCTGACTTCCAATGTAGCCACTTTGCTTTAATTTCACTGTCCAAAGGGTCATCCCACAATAATCCTTTTAACCACAGTTCTTGGAAGAGGATTTTGGCTCTGACAGTGAAAGGAGATATCAACCCTAAAGGGTCAAATATTTTCGACGCTAGACTAAGCAGGCTTCTCTTTGTCATTGGATCCGGAGATAAGACAATTCCACCCGGTGCAAGAAATCGGAAGTGGTCAGAGGTCAAATCCCATGAGACTCCAAGCGCTTTAAGGGGTTCACTCGACTCAAACTCCACCAGTGACGATGAGGCTCTTTTGGCTGGGGCAATAGCATCCATTACGAGCTGTGAGTTACTTGCCCACTTTGTCAAGTTAAACGCCGCTTTACACATGATCTCTGACATGTCTCGTTGAAGTTTCACAGTCGAGTCCACCGTATCGGCTCCTGTTAGGACGTCATCCACATACATGTTTTGTAGAATTTCTTGGACTGCATTTGGGAACAGTTCTGCGTATTTTTTTGCATGAGCATGGACCGTCGAAATAGCAAGGAATGGACTTGAGTTCACACCAAATGTCAGTCTTTGCATTCTATAAACTTTGGGTGTTTCGTTAGACTGTAAATCTCTCCACAGGTAGCGGTGAACGTCTCGATCCTCTGGCGCTAGCTTGACCTGAAGAAACATCTTTTCAATATCTGCTATGAGACCAATTCTGTTTGTTCGAAATCGAATGAGTACAGATGCAAGGTTGGGCTGTAAAGCAGGACCGGGAAGGACACAATCGTTGAGAGAAACACCATCTCCTTCTCGCGCGGAAGCATCAAACACGATTCTGCACTTAGTCGTCGTTTTGTCATCACGGAACACAGCATGATGCGGCAGGTAGCGTACAGTTCTATCTTCATCATTCTCGTTAGGCACTACCTCTGCAAATCCTTTCTCTACATATTCATTGATTGCAGAATTGTAAGCTTTAGCTTTCACAGGGTTATGTCTTAACCTTCTTTCGATGCTTTCCAGACGTCTAACAGCTTGCATGTAGTTACTTTCCAGTTTAGGAGGGTCACGTTTCCACGGTAGTCGTACTTCATAGTTCTTTCCGTCAAATTTCAATCCTCTATTGAAGTCAGCAACAGCAACTTCCTCCTCCCGGGAAACAACAGTGTTTTCAGTCTCAGCGATGCCAATAGATTCCAGTTCCCAGAATCTTTTCAAGCTTTTAGTGAGTCCACTGTTTTCTACAACGGTAAGCATGGATGTGGTATACCTTGAGTAACGGTTTACTTGTCCGGTAAGAATCCACCCGAGATGAGATTCAACAGCAACAAGTGACTCAGATGAACTACCTTTCTTGTACAACCCAGTTACGAACGAGTAGTAAAAGTCTGCACCAATAAGGACGTCTACTTGGACGGAATCGCGAGGGTAGGAATCTGCGAGAGTTAAACCTTGAAGATGAGAGTTCTTACGAAAGTCTAACTGCACTGGCCCGAGGGGGTTACAAATCTTGGGAATAGCAAGGGCCTCCATCTCCACCTTGGAATCTCCTTTCATTGGCGAAAGTGCAAATTTAACTCTCTGCAATCTCTTGGTTTCACTAGTTGTTCCACCGAGCATTGTAACACTTAATAACTCTGAGGGACCTTGCAAGCCAAGGGACTCTGCAATGTTCTTGCGCACATATGAACGTTGACTACCAGAGTCTAGCAAAACACGGACTTTCATTTCTTGACCATTGACAGTTAACCTCGCCAGCGCTGTCTGTAGCAGTGTTTCCTTCAAGGGCAATGCCGGTTTAGCTGACGCTAACCCACTTAAACTGATGTTGGAAGGCTGCTGGGGTGTAGCCACTAACTGCTGACCATGTAACAATTTATGATGACGGCGGCCACAATTTGCCACAGAACACTTAGGTTGGCGACAAATCTTGGAAAAGTGCTTGTGGTTGCTGGGCTTTAAACAATTGAAACACAGTTTATTCTCTTGAACTAGCTTCCACCTGTCATCTAGTGACTTGTCATTGAAAACTGGGCAATTTGGCGACTCGTGACCTGCCTTACAGAAATTGCAGCTTGGACCAGTTAGCTCGCGTGCCTCACCAAGTAATGCAGAGGCTGTATACGCTCCATCCTCACCACCCATTCGAGGAAATGAAGGCTTTCTTCTGTTATCTCTACCCTTATCAGAACTGCGATTGCTTTGGGTATTGTTCACATTACAACCTCTCTCCCCCGCCTCTTTGGATACAACTTGGCGGTTCAGAAATTTGAAAAACAACTCAAGATCTATTTTATCCTCTTGAGTGTCTGCAAGCTCCAACTCCCATTTTTCTAGTAACTGAGGTGGCAACTTGGTCTCAAAGATGGGTAACAAAATACAACCATGACTCGTTGGATCTTCACCAAGCGCTTCTAAGGCTCTGGTTCTATTCATAAATGTGTCATAAAGATCTCTAAGGGCGGATGCGCTGACCGCCGACTTAGCATCCATCTGGATGACAGATTTCACAAGGGATGAGATTATCATACGTTTTCTTCCATACCTGTGTTGGAGGCAATGGACCGCTGCTTGATAATTTGCTCCAGTTACTTCAAATCCTTCTATTGTTTGCAAAGCATTACCAGTAAGCACTGAGCGTAGGTAAGTAAACTTCTGTACCTTGGGTAAGTCATCATTGTTATGCACTGCGGCTTCAAACTGGTCCCAGAAGTTTTGAAATTTCAACACATCCCCATTAAACTTTGGCAGTTCAATCCTGGGCAATTTAAGACTTGAAGATTGACGACTGTCAGTATGTGTATTTTCTTTTGAAGACTGATGATCTTCCACTTTGGAATCCTTTTGGAGGTATTCATGAGCAACATCGATAGCTTTATCCACCACACGTAAAAGGTCTCCCCATTTGCGAAGTTCTTCTTCTATCATATCCTCCGCGATCAGCGCGACTATTTCATTTCTCAGCTGAAGATATTTCTCTCTATGCACGGTAAGTCTTTCAATTCTCAGCTTTACTTTCACTTTGTTACTGGTACTTTGACTAAGCTCCGAAATTTCCCGAATCAGCCCGTCCATATCTATTTGCAAGGCTTTGGCTTTGCGTCTGATCGAATTAATCTGTTGAATTTCTACTTCACTCGAAGACTCCGCTGACTCAGCAAGATTCATTTCTTCCTTCGACTCTGGTTTGACAACATTTGACTTTGAATCGTCTACCAACCTTTCAATCAAGACCTTCTTTTTTCCAGTAGTTGGTAATCCTTTTTCTTGAAGCAGCTTTCGCAGCTGATCGACTGTAAGTTGCGATAAATCATCATATTCGGTCTTTGGACTGGCGGCCATCTTATCGCCCACGTGGTGATGACCTTGCGAAGAATTACAACTTTACTGTTCAAATGTCACCTTGTATCCGGCTGTGAAGGACCATGTTAAGAAAGCGATGGAATACAAACTTGAACGCTTGAACACAACTTTAATCCGCTCGATTTACGATACACACCGATTTACAACAGGTTGATGTACTGCCCGGGAACCCGACTTACAACAAATCTACGAGCGACTAGCAAGGAAGTCACGTGATGTGTTATCTACATAATTTATTCTACTCTCACAGGTCCAGTCTCGCGGGGCTTTTAATGACCCGAGTACGAGTACGACGATGGGCCGTAACAACCTGTATACGTTTAAGTTGTCTTAAACAAAATTGTTTGAATCGCGCGGGCTTAACCGAGGTTTGTTTTCTTTCGAAAAACACTGCAAGATATCAGAATGTTGCCGCGGTGTGGGTTTACAGATTGGTGCTACACTGCAGAAAGATGTACCTTATAATATATATATAATAATAATAATAAATAATAATAATAGATATACCTTGTCTCAATTAACCATCGTCGATTCCTTCCTGTTAAAAAACGAATGGGTTGAAATTGGACAGGAGGCTATTGAACGATTTGAACGTACATATCAACATCTAAGAGATGAAATGCCTTTTCTTTTTGTAGATTATGTCATTTAGAAATTATGGGTAAACCCGTCTGCAGACACACACTGTGGATTAGCGCAAAAAGTTGATGTCAGCACTGTACACTCATTTGTAATACTTGTATGACTATTGACGATTTGCTCGTTTTAAATGTTAAAAAGTTTAGCGAGATTGATTGGAATCCATCGTACTGGGAAGCTAGTCGTCAAACTTTTCAGTTGTATCCTCAGTTTAGTTTTTTAAATGTTGGATAATGGGCGACCTGAATTAGTCACGGTCAAACGTCCCGCGGGTAATGATAAGGCAAACCACTGCAGCCGAGGGCGGTTTTGACTAGCAAAAACCATACGTCCCTAGTTGTATGTGTTTTAGGTTGAAATAAAATGTAAAAAGTTCGCGATTGAAAAGAGACTTGTCTTGTTTTTAATGGCAAGAATGAGTTAGTAGCGAAATCAGCTCTGAGACTTTAGAAGATAAGGGGCAATATGCAATGAGCTCAGTAGTGAAACCAATTTTGAGACTTAAGTTCCAGTCACTAATTTTTTCCGAAAAGCAAATTTAGGTCTGTACTTTACCGAGAAAAAACACAAAGAAAATGCAAAAATTTTGCTGAGCTCAGCAAAAGCAAAACGGGGCAGCTTTAAACGATACGTGATCTTTTCTTTAAGTTAACAAAGGATCACGTTCGTGAACTCGATTTTACCCGTATGAATTGGTTTTATTCACATGTTGACCTTGAACAACCTTGACTTGATCACACAGTCTTTTGTTCCAACCGGACTTTGAGTTGAAAAAAAACATTATATTACTTGTGCGTCGTCAACACAAAATCATTCAGTTTTACTGTCTTATCGAGTGAACAACACAGAGCTAAAAAATGGATCCTCATATTCGCGCACTGATGGGGGACGGATTGGACCAGGTTTTAGTACAAGAAGACAAGAACATTGGTAAGTGTCCTAAATAAGAAAGTTTGCGCGGGTTAGTTACGCGGTGAAATGTATTTTAGAGTGAAAGTCGGTTTACGCATCTGTGATTTTATTTAGTCATGTTAGCGGTGAATTGTAAGCGAATATGTTTAAACCAAAAACCGAGCGAGAATGATCTGTGATTTTATTGAGTTGAGTTAGCAAAGAATTATAAGTGAATTGATAATCCTACGGTGAAACGGAAATTATAGAGCGGTTCAATGACTACGAATTATAAGAGCGAATTTGTGTGACAACGATTAGCGGTGAATTGTAAGCGAAGCGATCAATTTGTTTTGGTTAAAATGGAATTATTTTCCGAAGTCTAGAGAAATTTAAGTTATTTCCACGGTCGAAAGTAATTTTGCAAAGTCAGCAGAGAATTATAAGCAGAGGTAAATTTGCTTTTCTTAAAATTGATAGGCGAAGGATCAATGTAGTTTCTATATTTAACAAAGGACTGGATATGCGAACGTCGTAGAAAACAAAAACAACATAATCACTTAGTTTAATCAAGAGTAAAAAATTAAGACAAAATTTTTTCGTTTTCAGACTTGTTGACCGATAATGAAGATAAGATTTATTTGGCTGCCTATCGGAGGTTTGAACAGCGAGGAGGAAATCCCATTTTTAGAGCTGAATTTGCACCTGCAGGTCGAGGTCGTGTTTTTCGAGGATTTAGTGGTGCAGAGACAGTATCGGTTGAATTTTGAGCAACTGCGAGACGCGGATGGCGAAGGACTCGGTGAGGCGCTGATGGAGGTAGTTATGCAAGGTTTGAGGCAGGTTGTAACGAATAAAGGCATTGAGGTAGCCGATTATTTGATTATGGCGGTTCATTCGAATTCATTTCAGCATGTATGGCAGCAATCCCTGAAAAATATTCCCCTGGCTGAATGGTTGAGTAATAGTGAATTTACACAAGCATGGATGGAACAATTAGCGAAACGTTTGAATTCAGGGGAGGTCATGAATGTACAGCAGGACGGGTTTTTTGTGGAGTTAACGTTTTTTCGAAGGTTAGGTCGTGGCGGTAAAAATGGTGGCAAGAAAGGTAGTCCAGGTCGAATGGCGTGAGAAAAAATGGTTGAGAAGAAACAATGTGTGATTCACATCAAGAATCAAGATGACCTCTGCTGCGCCAGAGCCATCGTCACGATGAGAAAATGGTGTAACCGTAACGAAGCAGGAAATCGGTGGAGCAGTTTAAGACGGGGTCGTCCACAGCTAGGATTTTTAGCCATGGAGTTGCATCGAGAGGCAGGGGTACCAGAGGGTACGTGCGGCTACGCAGAACTCGAAAAGTTTTAAGCCTTTCTGGGACCACAGGGCTACCAACTGATTGTGGTTGAGGCGTCCAGATGCATTATCCTGTTCAAGGACCCCAAGTACAATGAGGCACGGAATGTAATACAGCTTGTCAAACATCAGAAAAATTACGATAGGTTGACGAGTATTCCCGCGCTGATGAACCGCTCCTATTTTTGATGTCACTGTGAGAGAGCCTATGATAGTGAAGAGGCACGACATCATAATTGCATAGGTCAGAATTGTTCTGCCTGCGGTAGAACACGAAAAGGAACTGAACCTGGTTGCCTAACTATGCAGCGTTGCTAACGCCTGAGGTAGAATGTGAGCGGTGTCATATAAAATTTTATGGGTCGGATTGTTTTCAGGCGCACCGGCAGAAAGGCAAGAAAAAAGGGGAGAAAAGTCTCTGCGAACGGTTTAGAAAGTGTTTGAATTGTTGTAGTGTGTACCAGGTAGACCCGAAGAAACCGCACAAGTGTTTCCATGCCACCTGTCCAAACTGTGGTGAATTTCAACACGTGGACCATCGGTGCTTCACACAGCCTGTGGCGAAAGAGAAAGAGACTGCTAACGAAGACCCAGACATGACGAGATTCATACGACTTTGAAATTCACCACAGGGAGGAAGTTTCAATTTCCGGTGTCCTTGTAAAAACCTAATTAGGATTCAATGAATAGCCATAAAATCTGTCATGACTTGTGTAGAAGAAGAAGAAGAACCTTTATTAATTTATACCGCTCAGGGTAGCCCCTTCAGACGCCAAAAGCTGTCTGTTATCAATGGGAGCCCCTGAGCAACAACGCACAAAAACACACTATACATATAAACATTACACTAATACAGGTAATAATATAAATAGAAAACTATTTTCAATTAAAAGATTAAAAGATGTAAAACACGAAATATCATTAAGATGATTCGTTAAAAAGAGTGCAACCATAATAATAGAAGGATCTTTCTGAAATTTCAGTTCTCACAGCAGGCGGATGTAAGAGGTTGCTTTGTCTAGTAGCGCGCGCATGGATTGTATTATTACGTTTAAAATATTGTTTAAAATACTGGGGACATTGACCTTGCAGGCATTTCTAAACCAGTTGAAAAACAGATTGACGTCGGCGCTCCTCCAAGGTGGGCCATTTCAGAACGTCCAATGCCTGCTTGCTGCGCACAGTACAAGCCACTATCCTAGCAGCCCGGTTTTGGAGGGCTTCAAGGTCTTGTTTACGACCTTCCCCGCAACAGCCCCACACACTTACACAGTATTCTAAAATTGGCCTAATTAGACTACAGTACACTACATTTGCACTCTCTCTAGTGAGGCTTCTGCGAAGCCTGCCGAGCATTCCTACGCGTTTTCCCGCCTTCGAAATTAGGTACTTTATTTGCTCGTTCCAGCTAAGGCGGTCATCAAAAACTATACCTAGATAAGTGAAGTGAAAAACCCGCTTAATTACATTGTTATTTAAAGTAATAGAAAAAGAGTTAACAGCAGATAATCTAGGGGCGGTTCCGAAAAGCATAGCTTCGGTTTTTGTTACATTAACAAACAGACTATTAAAAGAAAGCCAGTGATCAGTCTTAGACAGTTCGGCATTCAGCTTGTCTTGAATGACAGAGGCTTGAGAGGATGAACAGTATAAAACAGTGTCATCAGCGTACATCAGAATATTGCAATCGGACACTACTTCAGGTAAATCATTAATGTGTAGAATAAACAATAATGGTCCGAGGATAGAGCCCTGAGGCACACCAGTAGAGACGGCTTCCGAAGCAGAAGTCACCCCTTGAAACTCTACAACTTGGGTGCGGTTCGACAGGTAATCCGTAAACCAGCCATGCTCTTTATCCAAAATCCCCAAATTGGAAAGCTTGTCCAGAAGTACCGCATGATCCACAGTGTCGAAAGCTTTGCGAAGGTCAATAAACACAGCACCAGTTAATTGACCTTGGTCCATGTTCCTAGGAATATTATCAGAAAAACTAAGAGCAGCGAATTCTGTCGAGTGACACTTCCGAAACCCGCACTGATAAGGGCTCAAGATCTTGTTTTGCTGGAGATATTTGTAGAGTTGGATATGTACAGCCCGTTCTAAAACCTTAGATAGAACAGGTAAAATGGAAATCGGGTGATAATTGTCCATCTCATCAGCCTTTCCCTTTTTAAAGAGTGGAATGACCCGTGCGGATTTCCAATCACTGGGAACTTGGGCAGTACGTAACGAGGTGTTGATAATAAACGCCACAGGCTTAGCTACAATGTCCGCAGAATCTTTTAACAGGCGAGCCGGTATGCGATCCAAACCCACAGCTTTCCCAGATTTCAGGCTACGTAGTTGAGACATAACAAACTCCTCAGAGATCTCAAGAAAATTAAACGACGGATACTGACGGGCAGGAGTATCGTCACCTATAGAAGACGAGCTGAGACGAAAGACAGATGCTATTTGTATCACAATGCGATCTCGCGCGAACTTTTAAAGCCGACATGAAAGTGGCGCCTCCTCCGGGAAAAACATCTTCAGTCTTTGGACTCTCACTTGCCAAACAAACGTAATCTCGTACGCAGTATCAATGACCAAATGGTTTTACCAACAGATATAATTCATGGCAAGTCAAAATTTTAAGCTTTTTATGTAGAGATGATGTTTGGAAGTAGCAGGGACGATTATTTATGGTTATTTATGTCTTGGTCGATAATACAGATAGTACTGGCGCTTGAGTCAACCCATACAGGTTTGGTTTTTCAAAGGGGAAAGATCATGTTGTTGTCGTTTTAACCTTAGCCCGAGCCTTTATTACGCCGATGGAATGCAGACGAAAGCAGGTTTGAAGCGATCAAAGAAGGACTAAATTCCCCCAACTACCAGAAAATATAGCGGGAAGCGGTCAGAGAAGTCAGAGAAAGCGTTTCATCGTGCGGGGAAGATCTGGAAATGGTACTTGGTCGTGGATTACTGAATTGGGGAAATTAAAATGAGGGATTCGTTGGAGAAGCAATATCGGATGATTTCCTGACGGTGGCAGATAAGCGTCGTGTCAGAAACTCGGGCATTCACGTCGTTGTTGATTATGGAAGCTTATAAAAGCTTAAATGATTTTTATTGAGGGTCGCTCACTGGATTCAGCCGTACGGTGACGCTCTCCAACCCCTTCTCAA
Organism: Porites evermanni; assembly: GCA_942486025.1. Lineage (NCBI taxonomy): Eukaryota > Metazoa > Cnidaria > Anthozoa > Scleractinia > Poritidae > Porites > Porites evermanni. The sequence continues at coordinate 55,096 of CALNXI010001394.1, read as the reverse complement.
TTTTCTAAGCCGAAGCGGGTAAGTCTATTTTGGGTTTCCTTGTATCATCTTCAAATGGATACCTATTATTATGTTAAGATCGACACTGATCACTCGATCATTTTATAAATTCTCAATAACTGCGCCATGCTAATTGCGTGAAACTGTAATGTTCATGGAGAATGTTGATGGAGATCACTATTTCTTAAGCCTGATCGCAATCAGTTCGGTTCAGTCAGAGTTCAGTTTTTACGTGTGGATCAGCGGATATTTTCAGTTTAATCAAATCCCTTTTAAGAAAACAGGAAATTTTATTTTGCCACAGCCAGTGGCTATCAACAGTCAGTAAAAGTGGGTAAAATTTCATAAACCAGAAAATTGATTTACAAATTAAACTTACTGTAAAGCTTATTTAATTTTACACTGATTAAATCTGTGCAGTTAATTGTTTTGAGGGTATGAGGAGTGCGACCACATGAATCAGAGATTTTAAGTAAAAAAAAAATTAATTCCATTTTTGAGCTTTCTGAGCTTTGGTGAAAGTCAGGTGGTTGTGAGTTTTAGGATTGATGTTTAGACTACCCTTGCATCAAGAGCCTGTTCAGACCGGGGTAGACCGGGGTCAAAGCCTGGCCCAAAAGCCTCGGTCAGCCCAATCCGGGGAAGCCGTAGGCTAGCCCGGCCAATACCATAACAGAGCAAATGGCCTGACATGACCAGGCTAGCCGGGGAAGATGCGGCCAGCCCGGCCAGTACCACAACAGAGCAAACGGCCTGGCTTGACCAGGCTAGCCAGGGAAGCCAGCCATAAGCTTGACCATTAGCCAGCTGTAAATGCCAGGGCCAGCTTGGCTGGCACCTTTGATTCAGAGGTTTTACAGCTGCCCTCTGAATTATAAGCAGAGCAAATTAGCCCTGTAATCATAAGATTGACAACCAGCAAAAAGTAACCCCACATTGTAAAAAGTATTCAGCTCACACTCTAATTCATACTATCATAAAGTCTATGCATTTTATTTCTAGTATTGAATATGTTGTCATTAAGAAGGATCAATTTTACTTTTCCATACAAGTTTATAAGAAAAAAAAGGAAAGGTGGTAACTGTAACTTATGTTTCTTGACCTTTGATCTAACATAACATTAAAGAAAAAGTAATTTTAAGACTGCAAACTACTAAAAGTTTTAACAGTTGAATATTTCTTAAGCACTTAAAGACTTATCAACTGTTTTAAAAAAATAAAATGTACAAGTCCTTCATTTTTAACACTGATCAGTCTTCTCATGTTTTTTGAGCCTGCTCGTTTTGGGCAATTAGCCAGTTTGCTGCTAATTTGAGTCGGGCTGGTGTCTTTATACACTTTTGTCACAGTTGTTGTAAATACAATCGATACAAAATGAAAGAAAAACATAAGTGTTGATTTCCCGTACACCTCCTTAAATACTTAGGTTGCACAATGGTATGATACCCAAAAGAAGGATTTACTATTCACTCAGATCATAGAGTTCTCCAAAGAAACAGGTTGTTGATACTTGTACATAGAAACAGTATGCGGCAATCCAGCGTAGTTGGTTAAACACGGGTAATCCTAGCCCTTCAATCCCTTAGAGTGACCAACAATAATAGTTTATCCTTACTATGATATTGTTAGATCACAACTTGCAGCCCCTCAATATTGTCACAGCCGCTTAATTTTCCAGAGTCGGCTGCCTATAACTTCAAAAAAATTTGAAACCCCCATACCTACATGTATATGTTCAAAGCAGAAAATTCTAATACATACAATATAACTATTTCTTTTCAACAAGATCAATAATATAACATTTAATTTTCATGTTATCATGATTAACATATAGCTTTTTAGTTAACTGTGGTTGTACTTCAGATTTTTTGATAGGAAAAAGTTAATACATTATCTGTATTTGGCAGGCATTAATTCTCTCAGCAGAATGATACAGAATATGAACACTGTCATAAAAAGGAGTACTGATGACTTGAAGTGAAAATTTTCATTGACCATGACCTTTCATGGCCTTTTCATCTTAATGGCTCATGAAAATTAATCCCTCACCACTTTCACGGGGGTAAGGGAAAGAACACTAACACCATGAAATTGTCCTTAAAATCACAGGAAACTGATCTGTATGAGCAGTAACCACATGTATGAAACTTAGCATCAAGAGCCGGGGGCTCCCCTGGTTATTATGAACGTGGAAGAAAAAAATGGAAAGAAAATGGAAGAAAAATAGAACTAAAAGAAATCACTAGCTGTTTGATTCCCTGCCTACTTGTTGTATTTATCCGCCAACTTGAAATCTTAGTGACATCCCTACCTACATGTTTACACAACACATAGATATACATGTAGTGTAAAGTAAACTATGGCTATAGTCATGATTGAAAAAAAATGTCAAACATAACCTGTTCAGTCGGAATCTCTAGATAGTGAGATAATGTAAAGTAACCTATACCTAGTCATGATTGAAAAAAATATAAAAACGTACCCTGTTGGTGGAATCTCTAGATAGTGTTTGTTTTTAATCCAAATGACAACATCAGCTGAATGTTCTCTTTTTCGTAATTTATTTTACTCAACACACACATCACCACATTCCACATACATGCATGTAAATAAACGTCTTCGAATAATTAATACAGTGCATGTATATGAAAAAAAAACTGCTAAATGACTGCTTTTTTCAATGTCGCCGATGCAGCCTTCTGAACTGAAGGTCCACACATCAGCAAGTGCTAGTGCTAGTTGTTTTTGACCTTACTATTACAGCGATGATATTAAGATTAAACGTACCAGAAGCATACAACCTTATGCAACTTATACTATGAATTAAAGTTCAAATAAACAAACCTACAAGCTGTATTCTAATATTTTATATGAAAGTTCAAGTCTCAAGTCCTCATAAATTAACTGGAAACTTTATTGCTTCTAACCTGTATAGTAGCTATTGGAAACTTTACTTATTATGCTATTTCTTCTCCTATTTTATCTAACATTGGTCTTGACAAGTCTACTATAACCTTGTAGCGCCAGAACATACAGTTTTCAGAGTATTCCATTGACTATTTGCAACAAAGAGTACGTATGCAAGAGTAAGCATGCAAAGCAAGGAACTGTTCGCATGTTCAAGTGGACTTTTGACCTACGAGGAACAGTAAATCCGAGGAACAGATTACAGAACGAAACAGTTATAAAAATGGAAATGATCCTTGTAGTTAAATGGACATTATCTAAGTGGTTGAACAAGTACCTGAAAAGTGAAGGCTTGATCGGGAACCGAATCCTGACCTATGCAATTGATCGGATGCAATCGTTTAACCATTAAACTTACCAAGCCAACTGGAGAGCAGGCCATTGTGAGCTAGCGTACCCAATTATGGAAGTGACATGAACGGAAATAATTGAGCTTACATGAAATGACAATTTTTTTTGGAAATATGGATATAGATATGAAAGTAGGAATGATCCTCCCAGTTAAATAAATTACCCATGCGGTTGAAAAAGAACCATACAGAAAATTCAGAATAGGAGGTACTTGTACATATTTCAGTATGGTTTTATATAAGTTTTGCAGAATCGCTTTATCATCAAATATTGAAAATTTACTTTATATTACTTCATGCATCTATATAAACATAATTCAATGTTGCTGCTATTGAAGAAAAAGGTTTTTATCTGAGTAGAAACAAGCAAGATTTGTGTTTCGATAGAGCGCCAAACTTTGTGGAAAAAGAGCAGCGGACTTGTTGTAGCCTTATATGATCTATGTTTTTCCCTTTCTTGCACTTTTTATTTCTTAAAACTCTGTATTTTCTATTTACCTAAAGAACTTTTGGTATTGATCCTGTAAAAAAAAGACATTTCTTATAATAAGACAATTTGTCATAATAATAAATAGGTAGAAATATTGTAAAAAATTTGTTTTTAGTTCTTATTGCTGTCACTTGGAGAACATGGCCACGAATTCTTGGCTTTCCCGGCTTTTGGTTTTCTGGCCGGGAAAGCCATGAAATCCAGGCCCATTTTTTAGTGTGGCCGAAAAAGCCACACTTCTATGGCCTGGCTTACCTCAAAATCCTGGCCTTGACCGGACTTACCAGGATTTTTTAGGCCACGCTTTCCTGGCAAGCCCGGCCAAGACCTTGGCAACCCTGACCTGGCCGGGCTTAGCCGGGCTTGCCATACTTTTGACCACGCTCCTGATGCAAGGGTATCTTGTTTGTGTTTTTGCACTGACTCAAATCCAATTTTGAAATGCCTGTGTTTGTTGTTGTTGTTTTTAAAAGTTTGATAATGAGAATTTTGTGCTGGTTGGATGTGGAACTGAAATCGAGTTTTGTTAAGAACTTCCTTGAATACGCTAGCCTTTAATTTTACAAACGAAACTAATCCTAAAGGAAACATTGATGATAGTGCATGTCCGACATTAAGTAAAACAGTTTGGCCTTCCTGATGCAACAGAGCAGCTTAGCCTTTTTTAGGCTGCGGTTCTGTGAGAATTTCATTCTCCAGATGTCTCAAAGAGAACTAAAAACGCGCTTTCGATATTGTTTGAACCCCCGTCTAGCATTAAGTAAAACAGTCTGGCCTTCCTGATACAACAGAGCAGCTTATCCTTTTTTAGGCTGTGGTTCTGTGAGAATTTTATTCTCCAGGTGTCTCAGAGGGAACTAAAAACGTGCTTTCAGGTATTGTTTGAGCCCCCGTCTCGCATTAAGTAAAACAGTTTGGCCTTCCTGATGCAACAGAGCAGCTTAGCCTTTTTAGGCTGTGGCTCTGCGAGAATTTTATTCTCCGGGTGTCTCAGAAGGAACTTAAAAACGTTTTAAATATTATTTAAACCCCTGTCCAGAACTTAAGCAAAACAGTTTGGCCTTCCTGATGCAACAGAGCAGCTTAGCCTTTTTAGGCTGTGGTTCTGTGAAAGTTTCATTCTCCAGGTGTCTCAGAGGGAACTAAAACCGCGCTTTCAATATTTTTTGAACCCCCGTCTAGCATCAAGTAAAACAGTCTGGCCTTCCTGATACAACAGAGCAGCTTAGCCTTTTTAGGCTGTGGTTCTGTCAGAGTTTCATTCTCCAGGTATGTCATAGGGAACTAGGAAAGCGCTTTCAGATATTGTTTGAATCTCTGTCCAGCATTAAGGAAAACAGTTTGGCCTTTCTCATACAACAGAGCAGCTTAGCCTTTTTAGGCTGTCGCTTTGTGAGAATTTCAGTCTAGATGTCTCAGAGGGAAACAAAAATGGCTTTCTTTTTACGACATTGTTTATGCATTTAGTTCCCAGTATTGTATCGTGTTGCTTAAACACTCTTTCAAATATTGCAAGTGTTTCGCTTACGTTTGAATTTAACACCATCCAGATCCAGTGAGGTCTTATTACCGATAAAACAGCGCGACAATTTTAAAAGTTTTTGCTGTAAGGCAGTTTCCGTTTGGCGGTTATGGCCTTGAGTAAAGATTCCATAAAAAGGTTGCGTTTACATAAAATTATGGAGAGCACGAATTGAAATATATGAAATGATTTATAAATTGTTTTGAACTGCGGATGAAAGTATGAAAGTGAACATGATCATCGCAGCAAGATGGGCAGCTTATTCGGTTGAAAAATACTATCTGAAAAATTTTGCACCGTTATCGCAGAAAGTTAGAAATAAATAGAGTGGCATTACTTTCAAACCATTACAGGCTACCTTAGGCTTCGGTTTAACAAATTATTGAACCTTTAAGAAAATAAGTGCTTTTCCAGTCTGCGCTATATCGGCTTTCTTGAAATTATTCACGATAAATTGTGTTTGACAAAAGCGTTAGGTAAACTGAAAATGGCGTAATTATAACACGATTCAGTAATACAGAGGCTAAATAACTGGCCCTTAGTGGAGAATTTCCCAGCACGAAGTGCGTAAATTCACTCTTCTCGAAGTACAATAAATTTTAAGAGAAGCGACAAAAGCAAAGGCAAAAGCATTCCGGTTCGACAGAAAGACTTCTAATGCAGCTGATTTGTAATTGAGTTCTTTGTTGAACCAAAATCTTGTTGACGTACAGGAATCCAGTTCATATGAGAATTTGTCACCCCCAAGCAAATGAGCCGTAAAAAGTTGATGAGTTCTTCAGAGCTCCCCTGCTTATGCTCGCCTATTCAATAGGCGAACATCAGCAGGAGTCTGCGATTTGAGACCTCTATGAGTCTCGTCATGTTGACGCGCCTCCTGTGAATGAAGACTCAGACGAAGAAGACAAGAAAGGTCCTCCGCGTTCCCCATTAGCAGTCTTTGCCGATATTGAATGTTATCAAGATGAAGACCGCGTCTTTTATCCAAATCTAATCTGCTGGTCTAACGCCGAAGAAGACGAAATTCACCACTCAGACAACATTGAAGATTTTTTGGCTGCGTTGGAGGATTTGACACAGGTTGAAGGCGATGAGAGGAAAAGAAAAGTGGTGACGTTCTTTCATAACATGCCTGGGTTTGACGGAAATTTTATTCTGGAAAAGTTGTATGATTAGGGTCGTGCTGTGGAAAAACCGCTAACGCAGGGGGCGAAGGTTATGTCGTTTGAAACCGGAAACTTGGTGTTTAAAGACTCTATGAACTTTTTCAATATGAAGCTGGATAAATTTCCGGCAACATTTAATCTGCAAGAGCTTCACAAAGGTTACTTTCCGCACGCCTTTAACCGAGCGGAAAATTTCAGTTACCGAGGAGTGTACCCACTAGCGGACCAGTACTGCCCTGACGACATGCTGGAAAAGAAGAGAGAAAAATTCCTCACCTGGCACGCTCAAAAAATCAGAGGAAACGCCGTCTTTGATTTTCAAGAAGAACTGCTGCGCTGCTGTGAGAGTGATGTTCAATTGCTTAAACAACAAAGTCAAGGTAGCCATTATCTATCGGACACCGTTCTCTGAAAAACACCCAGTAACTGTAGCCACCTTTCTCAGCGATATTGCTGAATACCTAGAATCAATTGTGCTGTCATCTGAACGTCTCCTCATTGTAAGAGACATGAATATTCATATGGACGTCCCAGATGATGCCGACGCTATAGAGTTTTTAGATCTCCTGGAGTGCATGGGGCTAACACAACATGTGATTACACCAACTCACCATTCAGGACACTTTTTAGACTTCATCATTACACGGGACCTGGATGGCCTTGTTCAGACCTCTCCCATCTCTGACAGTTTCTTGTCAGACCATTGCACTGTTCTATCTGAACTAACTCACTGTATGCCGGCTACAACTGTTGAGGAGGTCTTCTACCGGAAGACTAAGGCTATTGACATTGAATCGTTCAAGGATGATCTCAGGAAATCGAGACTATGCCAGGACCCACCCGATACACTTACAGACCTTTTTTCCTGTTACGGTTTAACCATGACCGGCCTTTTAGATAAACATGCTCCACTTCAGAAGAAGACTATCACGGTTCTTCCGCAGGTTCCTCGATTCAATAACGAAATCAAGGAAGCCAAGCGTTTACGTAGACGGAATGAAAGAATATGGCGAAGGACAGGGCCCGAGTCAGACAGGGTAAAATTCATCAAGGCACGCAATCATGCAAATCACGTGATGGAGGAAGCAAGGCGTGACCATTATTTCAATCTTATTAATGAAAATGATTGTGATCAGAGAAAGCTTTTCAAGTCGGCTAGTGCACTGCTAGGAGGGTCGTCAAAGGAACAATACCCCAAACACTCTGACCCTGCTTTGCTTGCTAATGATTTTGGGAGATTCTTTACACAAAAGATCGATGACATTCGCTCAAAGCTGGACAGAATTGACCCCTCATCAAATCAGCCTGACTACCCGACCAGGAGTAGCGTCCAAGAGCACTCGCATACTGGCACACCCTTCACTAACTTCGAGCCTATATCGTCTGAAGGTATCAAAAAAACTGGTGCTGAATGCCCCAAACAAGACTTGCGACAATGACCCTATACCTACCAGGATTGTTAAACACTGCATTAATGAACTCTTACCGACCATTTCCAACATGGTTAATCTTTCGCTCAGTAGTGGTCATTTTCCTAACATTTGGAAGGAGGGTTTAGTGAAACCAAAGTTAAAGAAAGTCAACAGGGATTTGATAAAGAAAAACTACCGGCGCGTCAGCAATCTCGCATTCCTTTCAAAGATCACTGAAAAGGCAGCTACACTACAAATCTCTGATCACGTGTCATTCAATCAGCCTACCGCAAATATGACAGTACGGAGACTGCCTTACTGCGCATCCGTAACGACATACTACTAGTGTTCCTAGATCTAAGCGCTGCCTTTGATACAGTAGAACATGATATATTACTGCGGCGCCTGGAATACAAATTTGGAATTAAGATCCAGCAGTAACGTGGTTCAAATCCTATCTGTCGAATAGATCCCAGCGTATTGTAATCGGCAGTGCAAAGTCAGACAGTTTTGATCTGAAGTTTGGGGTGCCACAGGGCTCCTGTCTTGGCCCAATGCTGTTCTCCCTTTACACTAGTGAGCTTTTTGATGTCATTAGCCGCCACTTGCCAACAGCGCACAGTTAACGCCGATGATACCGGTGTCTATTTGGCATTCAATCCAAACGATGATTCCGATCTAGCCTGAATTTCATCCGATTACTTCGAGTCGTTATTACTCCCTCAGTAACGTCTGAATTGACCGGCCGTTTAATGCCGTCCAGTGACGTCAGTTCTCCTGGACCTTTGCTTTAATTCATGCAAAAAGTAGGACACGATTTTCAAGGGGCAAACCGAGAAATATCGTTTCGAAATTTCTCTTATTACTTGGTGTTACGGTGCACGAATTTATGCTAATTAGTATATGCCAATGTCTAGTCAATGGCTTCTGGTTTTTCGACCATCATTCATTTTTTAACGTTCAAACTATCAACTGCTTGCAGTACAACTCTGAACGACGAAGAAGAAAGCAACCTTTCTGAACCTGACCCCGAACCAAGCCAAAGATCTCCAAAAGACGCTAAAAAGAAGAAAGACAAGAAGGAGAGCAGACGCGGAACCACCTCTTACAAAAAATACGAACCACCGGACCAGAAAAGAAATCAGAGCCGTAAACGCCGCTACAGTGAAACACTGTCGGAAGAAAGAATAATAGAACAATCAGAGGAGGCTCTAAAAGCCCTGGATAGGCATTCCCAAAGACGAACATGCCCAAAGACATTACAATACAAAGCACGAGCACGCATAAGGGCAGATGAAGCCTTTAAAACAGACATTAAAAGGATACGAAAAACAACAAAACAAGAGGTGGTGAACGCCCTAATCAGGTACCATGAAAGGAGAATAGCTGAAAGCAAAAAATCAATCAAGCGGCAAAAGAGACCGACAGGAACTGTAAACAAGAAATCAAAGGACAATAAGAACACTCATGAGCAAAATGTAAAAGAGATAGCTGAAAACATCTTTAAAAAGTTCAACGAGTTTAAAAACCTCATGAACACAATGTCAAATAAAAGTGGTGAACAGTATGCCTGTCTACTTACTAAGTCCAACTTATATAACAAGGATGTACAGGAAAACAACAAACTGTCAAAATCAGGCAGTAAAAAGCGTAAAGAACGCACAACCTCAAAAACACAAGCTTATAAAAGAACACAACTAGAAAGAAACAAGGGGTACATAAAGAACTTATCCAGTCAAAACATCACAGACAATGAAATAAATTTACTCTCTAAAGGGTTAAAATTTATACCCACACCATTAACAAAAGAACAACATATCAGGCGTCAACTTCTTCAGGATTTTGAGCAATTTGCGAGAAGAATGCGCCTGAAATATATCTTTCATGGGCAAAATAACAAACCACATCCTTATCACGTAAAATCAAACTGGATACCACAAGTTCAACCCTCGGTTGCACTCGAAAGTTATCTTGAAGAGGTTAAATTACAACTGGCAGAAATTAAATTGTCACAGCCAAAAAACAATCCGTCATCAAAAGAACGAGAAGCACTACAATCTTTAAAAAGAAACAAAGATCTTAATGTGAAAAAAGCAGACAAAAGGTTCCTGTGTCGTTATTATGGACACAGAAAACAAAATAAACGAAGGTCAAACACTACTTGACAACTCGAAACACTATAGACCTTTAGATGAACCGATGGTTGAGGAAACTCAATATAAAGTGAAACAACTAATACAAGAACTACATGAAAATAAAAACATTGATGACATGACAAAAAAATGGCTGTCACAAACACCGAGCCCGCCTAGAATTCCCATATTCTACACCCTAACTAAAATTCACAAGCCTACACCAGTAGGTAGGCCAATAATATCAGGTTGTGACGGACCAACAAAAAGAATCTCAGCATTTCCTGATAGGCTGTTGCAACCTATAACACAAAGACAGGCTTCTTATCTTAAAGACTCTACAGACTTCATTAATTTCATAGAAAGCACAGAAGTCCCAAAGCACGCGACCATTGTTTCAATGGACGTGACAAGTCTATATACCAACATTCCACAGGAAGAGGAGATCAAAACTATATGCAAAGCATATGTTACTCACTACAAAGATAAACCCCCGATTCCAACACAGTCACTTGAACGAGCGCTCAGACTCATTTTAAAAGAAAATTCATTCCATTTTATGGAAAAAATTACCCCCAAACACACGGGACAGCGATGGGAACAAAGGTCGCTGTTGCTTTCGCAAATATCTTCATGGAGAAAGTAGAAACAGAGTTATTAAAAAAGAGCGCAATAAAGCCTATCTGTTGGAAAAGATATATAGACGACATCTTCTCTCTCTGGGGTACCGGAAGAGAACAAATAACACACTTCATTGAACAAGCAAATAATCACCACGCCACTATTAAATTCACAGCAGAAATCTTTGAGGAAAAAGTCACATTTCTGGATACAATTGTGTACAAAGGCAAACGGTTTAACAGTACGTCAATTCTCGACGTACGAACGCATTTTAAACCTACTGAAACTTTCCAATATACGTCTTTCCACCCATTAGGGGTCAAGAAGGGCTTTATAAAAGGCGAAGCCCTCCGGTTACTCAGAACAAATTCCTCAAAAGAAAACTTTCAAAACCGACTAGAAGAATTACAAAAGCACCTTAGAGAGAGAGGATATCCACGAAACTTAATAACTCTAACTCTCTCTGAAATACACTTTGAGAACAGGAAAGTAGCACTCCGACAAAAACCATCAAGAGAGAAAGCCATTTTTCCCTTTGTCACGCAGTATCAACCATCACTTCCCAGCCTTAAAAACATTCTTATGAAACACTGGCACCTGATAGAGAAACAACCTCTTCTGAGACAGATCTACAAAGAACCTCCAATTATATCATACAAACGAGGAAGGTCTCTGAAAGATATACTCGTAAAAGCTAAACTCTGAGATTTAAAGGCTAAAACACGTGGGTGGAAGCGTGAGTCAGGCTTGTCAACCCCTATGATATTTCAATGGAATCCCTTAGAATATTAGAATCTGCCGAGAAATTAGTCCACGCTTTCATCACAAGCAGATTGGACTATTGTAACTCCCTTTTATACGGACTACCTCACTGCGCCCTCACTAAACTGCAGCGTGTTCAAAACGCAGCTGCAAGAGTTCTATACCTAGCACCACGGTATTGCCATATCACACCAATATTATACGAATTACACTGGCTGCCTGTAACGATTAGAATAGAATTTAAGATTATTATAATCACTCCCAAAGCAATCCATGGAACAGCTCCTAATTATTTATCATCTCTCGTTAACTTTAAACCTAATTCTTCCTACAGCCTGAGATCAAATAACAAATATCTGCTTTCAAATCCAAACGTCAGGACTCTCCCTACTCTTGGTGACCGAGCCTTTGTAGCCGCCGCACCAAAGCTGTGGAATAATCTTCCGTTAGATCTTAGATGCACCTCCTATTTTGAAACTTTTAAACGTAATTTGAAGACTCACCTTTTTAAAAAAGCCTTTTCTGATATAATGTTGTAATTTATAGACAAGATAATTATTCATTCGTGTAATTTTTAATTGTAAGGCGCATTTGAAAACTGTATAGTTGAATTTGCGCGGTATAAATAAATGTTCCTATTTTTATTATTAAGAAGGCTGTCCGAACTTTATTGAAGAATTTGAAGAAATTGCCGGATTTAACCCTCTGATAGAGTCCGTTACAATTGCAAGCGCGTGCAATTTGTTCTAGAGGCGTGAAAAGCTAGAAGAATATTTAATTGCACTGGAGCCGCAGAATGGATGGCGTGGAAACCGAGTGAACCAGAGTAAAGTGGCGTTAGAGTGGCTTTATTTTGAAGACTGGAAATTAGGATGTGTAAGTCGAGTGAGACAAGTTCGCAATGGCCGTGAGGTTAAAGTCTTAACGTCGGCGGAAGAATATTTTGTGGATGGGCATGACGCAGAAACCAAGACTGTCTGTGAGTTTCACGGTTGCTATTATCACGGATGCAACAATTGTTTCAAGAAGCGTGATCTCCGAAGAAATTGTCACCTAGACAGAACAGTTCAAGAAGTGTACGAAGCCACCCAGCGAAAAACTGAAATGCTTCGACGGGCCGGTTATACCGTCATTGAAAAGTGGGAGTGTGCGTTTAACAAGGACAAGAAAACAGACCCGCAGTTGCAAGAATTTTTCAAGACCTCTGAGTTTGTAGAGCCACTTAACCCTCGACATGCGTTCTTTGGAGGACGAATAGGTGCTGCCTGCCTCTATGCCAAAGCGGAAGAAGGAGAAGTCATTAAATATGTAAATGTCACGTCTTTGTACCCCTGGGTAAACAAGTACAAAGAATATCCAGTCAGATTTCCGCTGATCTACGCGAACCCCAGCGATCAGAACATTCATCATTATTTTGGTGTAGCCTTGGTTGACGTGTTGCCAGCGGAGCGACTTTATCACCCAGTTCTTCTCGTCCGTGCCGGTGGAAAACTCACATTTCCCCTCTGTGGCAAATGCGTTGAAGAGTAACAGCAAAAACATTGTCTAGAACGCACTAATCTCTGTAATCACACTGATGCAGAACAAATGCTACGCGGTACGTGGTGCACTGAAGAGCCAAAGAAAGCCGTGGGGCTCGGCTATAAAATTATCAAGATCCATGATGTATGGCACTTTAGAGAGGAAGACAGACGCGTGGGTTTATTTGCTGATTATGTTAACACTTGGTTGAAAATTAAGCAAGAATGTACCGGCTGGCAGGAGGAGTGCGTTACCCCCGAACAGAAGGCAGCTTATATCAGAGCCTATGAAGAACGAGAAGGAATTAAACTGGAGAACGTTCAGAAAAAACCTGGCCGAAAGACAGTCTCCAAATTGATGTTGAATATGTAAGTTTTTTAAATTGCAGATAAAGTCTACATTTAAGAATTTTTAGTTGCGGTAAAAGTCTGCATTTAAGCGAATTCGAACTTTTTAGGTATTTGTCATTGCTAGATGCAAACGCTAACTCAAAATTAGAAGGAAAATTATGGAACAATGCAGAAATAGTCTGCAAATAAGAACTTTTTATTGCAGTCAAGGCTGCAATTAACATTGTTTTTATTTTTTACACAGTTGTCTATTACTTATAACCAAAATTACAATCTGCGGACGTCTGAGAAAACAATAACTAGTGACAAAAGATATAATTTTTGCGGTGTGGGCTAGCCTAATTTATGTTTTTATATAATTTTTTTTCCAGCTTTTGGGGAAAATTTGGTGAACATCAAAACAAGCCCCAGGCCCACGCCATTCAGACAGCCCACCAACTATTTGGTTTGTTACATGACCCTGCTTACATCAATGAGTTTTATATCAGTGATTCTAGTTCAGAAGTTACATCCAATCAACCCAGAAAGGACTGTAGGCTTATACCTTTGAACCCAAACAGTAACGCTTTCAAGAATTAAGACAGCAAGAACTAGACACTGTGGAAATTGAAAATTAGTGAAACGGATGGGCAAATGGTGAATTTTAAAAAAGATAGTAAGAGTATCGTCAAATTGCATTTTAAACAATTTCCCTCCAAGAAATAAAAAAAACAAAGAGAAAATAAGGTAGGTACTTGGGCAACAGAATCCATAAATTAATTTCATATTAATTTATTCAAGATGGCGGAGTGCCCACCTTATTACTTAGGGATAATGCATTCAATTTCTAATCGTTAATATTCTTGTTTCTCTCATTTTTATTCGTTTTTCGTCGTTTTTCTTTGTGTTACTTCGTTACTGCTTTAATTAGAGAGGGAAGAAGAAGTAAAAGAAATTTTTGGCAGGGGTCGAAGTCATGACCTCCAGATCTGACTTACCTTGTCCGTGATCTCACCTACACTACCGCGGCTCACTTGTGCATGTGCATGTAAAGTTAAGTATACAAAAGTAATGATTAACGACATAACCCAATGCACAATGTTTATAAACTCTGTCATCACTTTCTTTGCAAACAAAATAATTCGGCCGTTATTTTTTCATGTACTTAAACTTCAGCCATTCACTTCGCAGACTTTGGCCTTTGTTTTTTACCGCTTTCTGGTCGATCGCTTCGTTGTGTTCGACTGTTCGCTGTTCTGCTCTTCGGCCGTTCGCTTCGTTGAGTTCGATCGCGGCTTATTCGGCTTTTACAGTTCAGCTCTTCGGCCGTTCGCTTCGGCTTTTTCGCTGTTCAGCTCTTCGATCGTTCGCTCTTCAGTTCTTCGGTCATTCACTTCGGCTTTTTCGCAGTTCAGCTCTTCGGCTGTTCGTCTCGACTTTTCGCTGTTCGGTTCTTCGACCGTTTGCTAATCGGTTCCTCGGCCTTTTCGCTTTCAATTCTTTGGTCAAATGATTCCTAGAGTTCGCTTCGACTTTTCGCAGTTCAGCTCTTCGGTCGTTCGCTTCGGCTTCTTCGCTGTTCAGTTCCTCGGCCGTTAGCTGTTTGGTTCTTCGGTTGGTCACTTCGTTGACTTCATTCGTTGTTTGTACGGTTCTTTTACCATTTCTTTTCCGTGTATTTTATGTCAGTCAATGCTTCGCAGTCGTATTCCCGTAACAACTTACGTTTTACGAGAAAAGGTGTTTCCTCTATGGTCTGCTATAGTGAATTTAGTCACTTCTCAACCCATGCGTCTGGGTTTTTACTCCGATAGATTTTGAAAGGTTTTAGTGTTTGTCCTAAAATAATTTAATGTTGTCTCCATTCACTCACTGACAGTATTTTTTCCCGTCGTAAACAAAAAAAAAAAAAAAAAAAGAAACAATTCTGTTAAAAGCGTAACGGTAGGGAACAAAACCGCAAACCCCCAACTCCCCCAAAAATGGCGGTTGTAATGTAAAAAACATCAAAAAGATTTACACAATAAAAAAACACAAACCCACCACAAAGAAAAAGAAAAAACAACACAAAAATCAACAACATGTAATTGGGTGTGTTTTTTGTATTTTGTCACTTCTCAACCCCTTGTGTTGGGTTTTTACTCCGAATGATTTTGAAAGGTTTTTGTGTTTGTCCTAAAATAATTTAATGTTTTCTCCATTCACTCAATGACAGTATTTTTTCCCGTCGTAAACAAAAAAAAAAAAAGAAAAAGAAACAATTCTGTTAAAAGCGTATCGGTAGGCATCAAACTCGCAACCTCCAGATCAGCCAAAAAGTGGCGCTTGTAGTCTCAGTCGCGCTAATAGGTTTTACCCACTAGACTACCGATTTCCCTACCGATTGAATGAGTAAAAATAAGATAGTATTCTCGACATTGATAAGAAATATCAACGCCAAGAATAACGTCTCGGCTGGGAATTGAACCCAGATCTTCTGCGTGACAGGTAGAAATACTACCCCGTTGTATTAACGAGACGTCAACCACTGACCCTCCAATATTTGATAGTCATCCTTCGTGATGTCAATGCCCCAACATGTCTAAGTGATGTCATTGCCCTGACTTGCCCATCTTACGTCATAGATTCGTTACGTCATTGCCCAATAATTAATTTTATGGTTAGGGTTAAAATGTTAATGAACCCTAGTCTCTTGGGCTAGGGTTAGACATCAAAGTTAGGGTTGGGGTTAGACATTAAGGTTAGGGTCAGAGAATACACGTGTCTATAAAATACAATATTTTATTTTTCCAAATCCACTATTTACAGATTCGTTTCACTCTGGTCTAAATGACTGCCAATTCAAATGTCTGGTTATTTCCACTGATGGATTCTCGCTCATTCTTTTCCGCTTTATTGCTTGTTTCCTTGTAGCTTCTTTCACTTTCACTGAGTTTTTCACCTTGACTGGTTGTTTCACATTAGTTGGTTTCGCCTTGACTGTCTGTTTCACTTTAACTGGTTTCGTCTTAACTGATGGTTTCACCTAGACTGGCTGTTTCGCTTTCGATGTTGTTAGTTTCGTCTGAACTGTCGGTTTCTCTATAGATGGGTCTGTTTTGAGGGTTGGGACTGATTTGTCTTGCGTGACAATGTTAGGGTAACAACGGCATTCGCCAAAAATATCGGCGACAACTTGGTTGTCACTCGTGGTCTTTGGTTGGTTATCTACCAAAAGATACCCATAAGGCTTTTCGGTTTCTTTCGTGTAAGCGGACATGAATGCTGTACGATTTTTATCAAACATTCGTTCTGCAATGATGCCAATCTGTTTCCTGTCACTCGGACTTCGGAAAAGAACCATTAATTGTGCATTTCTGCTAATGTTTGTGTTAAATTTCCCTTTGGGAAACATATTCTGCAACAAAAGGATGACACTCGCATTACGGTGCCGTCCTTGCGTGAACAGTAATGATAACAAGGGACTTTCTATGGCCTGGCTCATTAGAACATCAAATACTAAGATATGATGAAACTTGGGATTGATTTCATGTAAGTCGTCACTCAACTCAGGCAAACCCTGTACAAAGGTAATGTCGTTTCCAAGAGTCAACTTTAACTGTTTATAACGTTTCTGCTATTGATTATAGTACCAAGTGATATGTCTCGGTTTTTTACTGGGGTAACGTATATAGAGATTACTTCATGGCGATTCTTCACAACTCGTGAATAAAAATCGTACAAGCGAACCAACCATGAAGTAATCTCTATATACGTTACCCCAGTAAAAAACCGAGACATATCACTTGGTACTATAATCAATAGCAGAAACGTTATAAACAGTTACAGTTGACTCTTGGAAACGACAGCGATATGACAATGAAATGAGTTTTATTTACTCATACGCTCTTTGAAAATTCAACATCTTTTCAAATTTTCTCGACAATGAAATGAGTTTTATTCTCTCGAAAGCGTAAAAACTTCAACATTTTCATTTCAAAATTTCAGCAAAGGGAAAAGAGGAAATTTTAAAGGTAGTGATATATAACAACATATTCATATCATAGCAGTGTTTTTACTCATCGTCAATGTCCTCCAAAGGCCTCAGTATCTTCCATTGTGGCAACGCTTTTGGTGGGCTAGATTCCTCTAGTGTGAGCTTTGGTGACTGATTAACTGTGTTCATGTTGATTGAAAAATTGCCCCCTTGAATGACAGCCCCACTGAACAAAGTCATAGATTGCTGTGATTCAGAAGTAGATGGAGAAATCGCTGGAATTCAATTCATCATTGGTTAAAGCTATCGAAGCGTTTGGCCTGTTTCCTTTTCCTTTCTTCTTTAACTTTTTCTGTTTGGACAGGAGGACTTTTCTTGTTTTCTCAAATACCAATAGACTTTGGAGCGAAGAAGGCTCATAGTCTTTTCCATCTTTGGTTCTGACCCAAATGATAAACTCGCAAATGTATTCGTTTAACTCCAGTGCTGGAATTTGTTCAACTTTTCTAAGTTCATTCCTGGTTCCTAAGAAGGTTTGCAAAAGTTTTAAATCTCCTTGTGTTTTTTGTAATGTGGCTTTGTTTTCTTGTTCTGCAATAAAATTGTCAACTGAACCGACGTTCACAAACCTTTCCGACATCTTGAAAATAAAAAGGCGGCTTGCCAGTTTTCGCGCCAAGGATGACGTGCTTGCCGTACGATCACTTTTCACTAATGGAAAACATCTTTCGTCCAATCAGACGCCGCGAAATATGATTTTTCACTAGTGAAATTTCATCGTTCGCGTCGCTGATTGGCTGAGACTAAAAACAGAACGATTTTTTCATCACTGTCATCTGTGTGGATAAATCTCAGTACTTATAAAATAAACACCGTGTTGTTAACAATTGTTCAACAAAATACGTTTTAGCACATTGAGTAGGTCCAACCACCAGCATTGAAAACATATAATTGAATTGAAAGTCAGGGTATAGTTTCGTCTCAAGGTAGTTGCTTTGTACTTTCATAGTTGGTCTTGGAGGTTGACCGGGCTGCTGTGGTTGAGGTTTAATGCTATCTGACGAATGTTGAGGTATTGAGCGCATTCCCCAAAAGGGAAAGGGTGGCATATAGGGTATTCCATTTGATTTTGATGATGAAAATACAGCCGATTTTAACCAGGGTTGTCGTTCATCACTGGACGATAACTGATGAACTTGTTTTAAATGATCGCTCAAGTACAATAACTCGGGTTTATGACAAATTGGGCAATCTCTCTTGAATTTTGGTGCCATGTTTACGCCACAAAGGTTAAACTACAACTGACTAATTACCCATTATGCCTCATCATATTTATACCTTCAGCTTCAATCAGGTTCAGTTTGGTTCGATGAGAGGTCGATGTGAGTTCGATGGAAGTTCGATGTGAGTTCGACGAGAGTTCGATGAGTGTTCGATGGGATGTGTTGGTGTGTTGGTCTCCCATACAAATATCATCCTTCAATCAACATACAATTATTCACACTGTTTTTTTGCCTTTATTTTGATTAATAAAAATCAAATAGATTTCATTCTTTTCTTTTCAGGTTCAGGTTTCTTTGTCTGCATTCTTTTCTGTACACGTTTTCTTTCATCAGGTTTTGCTTTAGACTGTTTCCCTGTCTTTGCTTTACCCTCTTTAGGTATCTGTACTTCACCGGTTGAACTGTCTTTCTTCTTATCCACAGGTTTAACCAAAGTTTCACGTATAGCTTGCATGGTAGACTTATACACTTCATGATCTTTTACTGTTTCTGTATCAGGTGTCTTTGGTGAAACGTCACTGTTTTCTCCCTCTGACTTTGATTCTGCCTTGTTCCTGTCTTCCGACATTTCTCGCCATCGCCCAGAATCACGCGACATATCCGGGAACTTTAAGCGCATTCCGACCGCCAAATTTGAAACGATGATCAGCAAACCGAGGCCAAAACAAGGAAAAAACGGCCAAAACTGTTCAGAGTGGCTCACGTTTTAAACCTTTTCGCCTTAACTATATAAAAGTTATTGGTGTCAGCATATGGATTTTGTAGAAGAGACGTTAATAAAAAATAAAAGACCACTGGTGACTTTGTAGACCTTGTAGAAGTTCTGGCTTTTTCGCTTTGAAAATCGGCTACTTTAGTCACTATTTTGTATGGGAGGTCACGTTTGAGGCTAAATATCTGTTCGGCAAGTCACTTTATTCATGCGTTAGCATATGGCTATGTTAGTTCGACCATTAAGGAAGACTCTCTGAAAGTTTGGTACGATTACGTTGTTGGGAAGTTCTGGCTTTTCGTCGATTTCTAAAAGTAGTCCTGCTCGCTTACGTTCGTAAATCCCCAGGACACACGCGACTTGGTTTGAAACTGCCGCCTGCATATTAATGAATTCAAACGGGTCAAAATTTGAATAATTATCTCACACAATGTTTCCTCAAGCATTAAGAAAGACGCAGCGCTAGCTATAGCTTTTTAAATGTTAACCGACTCGTTCATGTTAAAATAAAATGTCATATACCAAGAGAATAATATTCTTTCTTGCATTTACTTCACCTCCTTCGTCTTACAAATAGAAAAACTCTTTATTATTTTTAACTCCGCGACCAATGCAATGGAAACCAAGCGAGTAAAAGAGCGTCTCTTTTATATGAGCTGCTTTGACCGGTTTACGAAACTGAAACGCAACGATGAAATTGAGGTAAATGTTCCGCACATTTCTTTTGCCATTTGACAAATATTTGTCTGGCCGTCGCACGCAGTCAGATCTAATACACTTTACGCATTAAACCGTTTGATTCACAGCTACCGATTCTTTTACGAGAGTAGTCGGTATTTAGCTGGCTTTCCGAAAGCTTATTTATTCAGCTGTTATGCCGCACATTGGGAAACTGTGCACTGTAAGTACATGTCGCAAAAGACAATAGCATTCTGGGCGATGGCTGTCTTTGTTCATGTTCAGCCTCCAACTCTTTCAAATCTCTGTCCCATTCTCGTTGTTCTGCTGGAGTCCAATCGCTATACCCTTCTACCCACATTATGGCGTGTGATAAATGATGTTTAGATTAGTACCACATTCCTTTTATACCTTTTGAGACCTCACCAAATGCTATAAATAGAATGAACGAACGTCTACAAATATCATTTCTTTGCAGTAACGTTTAGAGTCAACATGTCGGAGACCGCTATGACTACACCCGTTCTCGATAACGCAGAGGAGTCCACTCAATCTATACCTGTCAAGACTAAGTTGAAAGATTATCGACAAAAATTAATGACCGTCAAAGCGAGGATACGTATCGTGAACACGCGATCAAAGGCTTCAGAAAACATCTCAAAAATGGAACCTTTCCGCAAAGAATGAAATCCATTAAACCTTACCCAAAGATGAGTTCACCCGAGGCCCAGAAAATCGTGAATGCTGCCTGTGATCAAGTCGAGTGTGTTATCCTCGATGTAATGCTTCAAGAGGAAGAAAAGAAACTCACCGAAGATTAGGACACTTATCAGTCACTGAAAGATCAGCGCCAAACTGATAGGCAACAGTTCAAGGTTAAGAAACCTCAGAAACTTAAGAAACCCACCATGGCTCAGTTCCAGTTGGAATTAGCGGAATTGTAGAAAAAATATACCCAACTCTGTACTAAATTGGAAACAACCAGTAAATAAAACACACAACAATATGAACTGAAACATGTGTGATTTTTTATTGATCTTACATACTAGTTACATCGGTAGTGAATTGTGATATACAATACAAACTCAGTTGAGTCATACTTTTCTCATGCTGAAATTATTGCTTTTCCAATCATATCCATTATAGCTTGCTTAATCGTGTGCTTATTGAAATTCTATCCACATTGAAGTTGAATATTCTGTATCAATGAAAACGGCTTCTCTTTCGGTCGTCCTGTCTCTATATCCATCAGCGTGTTGACATTAAACTTTCGTGGAAGTGTAATCAATCCGATCTCTCCCATCAGACGATTTCCCAGAGCTATGACTTTGGAATGATTCTTCCCTGGCTTGAAGTCTTCGTCAATGTTTATCTTCAGTCTAATAAATTCCTTCTCTGCCAAACCTTCGGGTTTTGTTTTAACAGTACTTTCTATCTTGAAAGAGACCTTGAATTCTGGAAGGCTGCCCTGCTTTAGCTGAAGTCTTGCTTGTAGGAAAGGTAAAAACACAAGTCCCTGACGATAGGTCTCAACTGCGTCTCGTAAAAATCTCATATTAACCATGATGTGAGAGTTTTATTACCTCAAAGAGTTAGAATGAAATGAGTTTTCGCTACTGCGTTTTGCGAATTATAGAGAATATATAATGTCTCCTTTGGGATTTGGACATGTTCGGGCAAACCATTGTTTTCACCCGATGACCTCATTCATCCCATTGTGACGTCATGTCATTTATTTGTGAATCAATTTAAGAACTAATCTAAATTCAGTGAAAGGAATGACTAGTTCAGCCATCATCCATTTCTGACTTAATCAATCAAGCATGGCCAATAAAATTTTTGTCAGTGACACCGTCCATAATGTGCCCAAATAGTGTGTCAATGGTAATGGTAACAGTTCCACACTTTGAAGAGACAACAATGTCTGTGATTTCATAGGAAAACGACGTTCTGCAATCAACCGTTGAAGTTCGTGCAATAAAGTATCACTCATTCCCATTAACAATGATTCGTGTGCTTCTGGCGGTCGAAGTTCTTGAACTTTAACGTTGAATTGGATTTCGTCCACTCTGTCATTGTCAGCAGTATATCTGTCACCTGTTTCCACCAAATCAATCTTGATCAATGGGTTATATGAATTATACCGATGAGGTTCTGTTTGTCGTTTTTCCATCCAATTGGAAAATATTTCCAAATCATGCATAGTCACTTGTTGCATCTTGACTGACTCTAACCCACAACTATATCTCAACACTCTTTGTAATTGAAATATGCTGAGTCAACAGAATTTTCATTCGTTTCCAGGACCCCTCTCCTGTTACCTCCCTCAGGGTTAGACATCGAGACTTGGGGTTAAAATGCTAATAACCCTTGTCTCTAGGGGTTAGGGTTAGACATCACGGTTAGGGATAGGGTTAAAATGGAAATTAGGGTTAGGGTTAAGGCTAAAATAGAAATTAGGGTTAGGGTTAGGGTTAAGGTTATTGATTAGGGTTAGGCTTAGGCTTAGGCGCTTTACCAAAGGCATTGACACCACCAAAGGAACCAGGTTGTGAAGGATTTTCGTACGACATGATACACAATGTATTGACTAGCCAAATACGAGAATGAATACACCCAGTCTGGATGCCGTGTCTTTAAATAGGGCAACACTGTCTGTCCTTGTGAAGGAAATTGCATATGGAGCCAAGTGATGTAAACAGCATAGCGACCCCACGTTGGATTTCTCTCCATAATAAATACAAATAAAGGCACTGCATGACAGGCTTTGTTAGGAATAACGATGTCCTTACCTAGCTTTCCACATATCCAAACCGTACTTCTATACTGTAACGCTTCCATGATGATTTAGTAAAGACAGGTCAGCATGTTCCACTTTATAGTCGTGACTAAAGACTTGCCTGGACTTATTTTCGACTCCAGTTTTTGGTATACCCTTCGGTCCCCATACATGCATGACATGGCAAGGCCAAAATGGTGTCACCTGGTTGTTTTCCATCAAGATATCTTTGACAGTTTGAACAGAGTAACTCATAACGTAGTTGATCATTATCCCCACGTAATGCTTTGATTTCCCCTTTCAGGCATTCAACAAGTTGTTCTTGTTTCTGTAAACGAGCTTGGGTTCTTTTCAATTCTTCCTTACAATTATACCATGCATGAGTCATCTCTAACAACCTTTTGGCTGACATGATGAACTGATAATGAGGGATACAATAATTTAATAGGCAATTTATAACCCTAGGTTTTAAGTCCTTAGGGAATTGTACATGTTGAGGCAATGACGTCAATAGCATGATGTCAGTCCTTGGGGAATTAGACATGCTGAGACAGGCAAACCTATATCATGAACAAAAATAATCACAACCTCTAACCCTAACCTAATTATAATATTAACCCTAACCCTAACCTTCATTAGCATTTTAACCCTAACCAAGAACAAAATAACCACCATGACATGAGTTTTTTAAAGGTTTTTATTTTTAAGAATGTTTTTAAAAATTAACACTTGTTATAGTAGTGCCTTGTTTGAGTCCTTCTAGAAATTGTTCATGCGCCTTAGGCACTGTTTTGCCTTTCTTACAATGAATATCAAATAAATGTTGAAAAAATCGTTCTTGGGCTGGGGTTACAGGTAACCCTTGTTATTTTCGTCTACAGCAATAGGAGGCCAAACTACAGACTTTTTCTGGTAAGTCACCAAAGGGCCATGGTCCATTCACAAAGTCAGTGATACTTGCATCAGACCAAACACCTGTCGCTTTCTCCTGCTTCTCTGTCTGTTCCGCCTCTGATGGTACATCTTTCTTACGATTCATACATGCTGCAAACTCTTTGTTGGCAATGCTATGGATTTCTTTCCACTGATCCTGTTTCTTGTACATCTCTGCAATCTGTGGACTCCATTGAAAGGTACTTGGAAGAGACTGATTTTTCTTGGCTTGCCACTGCTGTTCTTGTTTTTTGGTCGTTTCAGCAAACTGATTTAACCATGCTTTATTGGATTGCTCCCGTTTCCACTGGTTCACATTCTGCTCAGTTTGTTGTAACCATTCTGTCTGGGTCTGTTTAGTAACAGACTTGAGCGGTCTTGGTTTGTAGGAACGTTGTTGATTGGAGGCAGTAAATTTCACCATGCCTGCCATTCTGGTGTCGGATCCGAAGGTAAAGGATATAACGGAGTGTGTATCCACTGAAAATAACGACAAGGTAGTCTTGGATTGTAGAGTACACCACAGGTTAGAAACACTTCACGCTGGGATTTTTTTGAGCAAAAAGCGGCCAAATCGCCGGCGCAGATCAACTGTCAGCGGTTAACACCAACAAGGCTTCTGAAACTAAAAAAAATGGCGGACGCAAGTGGCGTATTTTCCAATACAGTTCGAGGTGCTCTGGCCATCGCTGAAGCGGAGCTACTGGAAAACGGTATTGATAAAAAGAAAGTGCGAGATGCCTTGGGAGAATTTAGGTCTCTGCTACGGCCAATTTCGCTCCGTCATTTCGAGAGACCCGGTGGAATCAGACACACGGTCGGAGATTTCTACCCTATGTTACAAAGGCAGGCGATGGGCTGGATGAAACAGTTCCAGCGACGAATGACCCCTAGATGTTCCGTAAAACACCCTTGGCAAGTAATCGTGGAAGACAAACTTCCGAAAGAACTTTTTGATATGGTAGCGGCAACTGTTTCTCGCACAAGTTTTGGTGTTATAAGCGTGAAAACACAAAAAAATTGTGTATTTGCGTTTACTTCACATATCAGAGTCAGAAATTTGTTTTCTGATTTGACTGATCAGAGTATGGACCGAGGAAGTTTTTTGAAAAGAAGAGTGAAAGGGGGAAAGCGCGTCGAAGCCATTATTAACGAGGATAAACAATTTGGCGTGAAATATTGTTTTCATAAGGAAATGATAACATTTGATTTTTATTATGGTTGTTGGAATGAACATGGCTGGCCTCAGCATATGTAAGATACACACTGGACTCCTACACGACAGCAGAGATATCGTGATACCAGTCTTCAATACAGTTTTATTATCATATTTTGTTATACATTTATAGAACAATATACTATTTTTAATCTGATTTTTTGATAAATGTTATATATTAATATATAAAGATATATTCTGCGTATGGTATTTCATAACATATTAAGAAAGAGAACAATAGAACAATATACTATTTTTAATCTGATTTTTTCATAAATGTAATATCTTAATATATAAAGATATATTTTGCATATGGTATTTCATAACATATTAAGAAATATATATGTTAGGTTTTCTACTCAAAATTTGATGAAACATGTATAACTACATGACTTTGGAACAAAATTATTTTGATACTTTCCCATCTCCTGATAATTGAAAAGCCGCCACGTGCTTCTATCAAGTATATAATTTTGTGTATAAGGTGGGTGATTTTCCAGAAAAATAGGTAACTGGTTGCCCTTGTTCTTTCAATTATATGTAAAGTAGGCAACAGTTGCATATCCAAGATAGAACATCTACAGTCCAGTTGACTCTATTTAAAGTAAATAAGCTTGTGGATCACACAGAGCATCACCCTACCATTAAATTAGCACAATTGATTAAAAAAAATATTACTACATTGCGATGTTCGACAACCCTTTAACTGAAATGTACTTGTATATTAATTTTCTTGAATATAAAAGATAACTCACTTTGATTCATATATAAGATTTTACAATCTCTTAGAAATTTTGTGAAAAAAAAATATGTATATATATTATATATGTTATCAATATAGCAACCTTATTTTGCTGGAGCCACAAAGTTCTGAGAAACTTCTATGTTTATTACCCTTGGAAAAAATAACTTGCTATTATTTTTAAAGGTTCCGGGCATTTTTCTGGGTCATTCATCTGTAGTTTCATTACCCCATAGAACATCTTGCTCTGAGAGCTCTGTGGCATCCTATATATTTCCCTGTTCACAATAATCATCATAATAAAACTGTGGTGATACAAATATGCTTAGCTAATGCAAATATCAAAAATATCTTAATGGCTCAATAAGTCTTTTGCAGCACTAGTTTTCCCTTCTGCTACACATTGACATACAAAGGCTCTCAATGGGTCAGAACAGAAAGAGCATTTCATCTCAGTGACTTGTTTGGGCTCCCCACAATGACAAAACTGTGAAGTGGAACACCTTTTTGGCACATAAAGTGCTGAAGTTTTTTTGTGGACAGTTTCATCACACCCATTCTCCCTTAGCCAAAAAAGGGACACATACTCATGTTTAAACACTTGAGCCCACCTATTACTAAACTGGGTATTTTGGGTAAATTTGGCCAAAGTAACATGCTTGGCCTCCCTACCCTCCATGCTGTTTATGCCAAGTCCCAGCCCAAGCCTTTCATGGATGGCTTTAGTGTGACTAGGAACAATATGGCCAATGGTCCAGGTTGTTGGTGTGCTGGTGAGAAAGAGTGAAGTAGTTCTGTAATAGTTAGAGCANTATATATATTATATATGTTATCAATATAGCAACTTATTTTGCTGGAGCCATAAAGTTCTGAGAAACTTCTACGTTTATAACCCTTGGAAAAAATAACTTGCTATTATTTTTAAAGGTTCCGGGCATTTTTCTGGGCCATTCATCTGTAGTTTCATTACCCCATAGAACATCTTGCTCTGAGAGCTCTGTGTCATCCTATATATTTCCCTGTTCACAATAATCATAATAATAAAACTGTGGTGGTACAAATATGCTTAGCTAATGCAAATATAAAAAATATCTTAATGGCTCAATAAGTCTTTTGCAGCACTAGTTTTCCCTTCTGCTACACATTGACATACAAGGGCTCTCAATGGGTCAGAACAGAAAGAGCATTTCATCTCAGTGACTTGTTTGGGCTCCCCACAATGACAAAACTGTGAAGTGGAACACCTTTTTGGCACATAAAGTGCTGAAGTTTTTTTGTGGACAGTTTCATCACACCCATTCTCCCTTAGCCAAAAAAGGGACACATACTCATGTTTAAACACTTGAGCCCACCTATTACTAAACTGGGTATTTTGGGTAAATTTGGCCAAAGTAACATGCTTGGCCTCCCTACCCTCCATGCTGTTTATGCCAAGTCCCAGCCCAAGCCTTTCATGGATGGCTTTAGTGTGACTAGGAACAATATGGCCAATGGTCCAGGTTGTTGGTGTGCTGGTGAGAAAGAGTGAAGTAGTTCTGTAATAGTTAGAGCAAAATTGCTGAAGACTCAGAACCTGTTCATTTGAAATAGAAACCCTGCTGAAGAGAGAAACTGCATCTCGAAGGTTAATTGCTATGTGCGCAAACACATGTAACTGAAAAGTATGGGACCTCTGGTCAGAATCCATCCTCAGATTTTTAACAATTGACATGAAGTTGTGACAAAATAGGCGAGATTCCTTACCTGTAAATCGATAATCCAGGTCTTTGTTTTTCTCCCTTCCATCTGCAAACCATTTTCTTACCTTCTTTGCCAATCGAGTAGCTTTCACATGGAAACGTAAGCAGTTATAATACCTACCAAAACAGCTCTCCGGGGGAATGTCAACTATTGACTTGCAAGTGCTCACATCACTACGTGATAATGCATATTTGAGCACAGATAAATTCCACTGCTGCCAAGCATTATTTTTCAAGTGTAGGGGCTCAGCTTTGGCTCTGTCAATAAATTTACCAACAAGTGGTGGAAATTCTTGCCTGGATTTTTTCTGGGCAATGAAGGAGGTTACCTTTTCACGTTTGGTGCTGGGCTTTAATTTTGAAGTAGATAGTTGCTCTTTCTTCTTTGCCACAGCATCAGCTACTTTAATTCGGTCATTGTATTTCCAAGGTTTCCATTTGTTGTCAGGTGTCAGACCAAAAGAACCTTGGACATCATTGATTTCACTCTTGCTGATATCCGCAAAAGGAGAAAAGTATGTAGCAGAAATGGTTAGTTCACCCCCAAGAAAAGCTAAATACTTCATATCATTGGGAAGCAATTCAAAATGGAAGGAAACACTCACCTGATTACCCTCTACTTCTACAGAGTAAGAATTCCCCTCAATAGCAGTCATTTCTTCCCTTAGCAAGGTTGTGTACCGGTGAACAGGTTCACAGTCCTCAGAACAATTTGCCCCAAACAAGAGAAAATTCTCCGCAGGGCTACAAACACGAGTCCTGCAATTCAGAAAACTAACTAGCCAAGCTACAGCTTGGTCATCCTTACCAAATGGAGCCCCATCTCCCCCAATGGCAACTTTAAAAGCACCTTCACCCTCCCCAAACCAATCAAGCTTATCTTTCCTGTATTTATTAATGGACAAATAAAATTGAGCCATTTTCAAAAGAAGTTGCTGTAGGTTCCTAAACTTTCCATTAACCTGGTATTCCTCACTAAGGCCTTGACAAAGAACTTCCTTTACATCATATAGGTCACCAATATTGATCTGATTCACCCTTGCCATTAATTTCTGGTAGGTGAATAACCTTGGAACTGGGATTTTTTTACAAATTCAATATGCTTTCTTCCTACCCCATTTTCATTTATGCCCATTGAAAGTGACGACTTAATTGATATGTACTTCTGCTTACTTGCAATTCCCCCCTTATACAAAACATTGACACTTCTTATAAAATTTGAATCACTTTTCTCAAAATTTCGTATTTTTTCCTTTAAAACTTTCGGTATCACCCCCTGTGACAATTTTGGGCATTTCTTAAATAACTCTACCAAATCAGGCACAGAGCAATTGTTGTTCAGGACCGACATGATGCCCTCAAAGGCAGGGAGCATGTTGTTCGGTGTTGCACCATGAAGTACTTGTGCCACCTCCATGGTCTCTTGGCACCGTCTTCTGCCACTGCGCTCAGGGCCAGAAATTTTACCTTGAGCATTCAAGGACGTTGGGCTGCGCTTTCTGCTGGTTATGAGGTGCTCACTTAAGGTGGCCTTGGTGTCAGTATTTTTCTAAGGAAAATATAACAAATAATTTTAATTCTCTAGCTTTATGTCTTTTTGATCTTATACATGTCAACAACAACAGTCCTATTCAGGACTACGTTCACCCAGACGATCAAACTCAACCTACTTTTGAAATGAATCCTGGGTTCAAACCTTTCAGACATCTTATATATATTATATTGTGTTCTATAATAAGAACCAGCCAGTAGTGATGTTCAGTTATCCATCCATTGTTGATCAGTAAGTTATTACTGTAAAAATAAAACTCAAATAATATTTTTGAAATTAACTTCAGAAGAAAGGTTTTTTTTTCCTTTGGTTTAAATCGTGTCACTTTCATTTTGTTTTGTTACTTAGTTGGAGAACAATCTGGGGAAAAAAAGAATAAAATTTGAAATGGGCAAAAAACTAACTGCAACTGCATCTGTTATAGAGCCCTTACCTTAGTTTTCTGATCGCTTTTGAGTTCCTCAATGGACTCATCAATAGTCTTCACCTGACAAATATTATAACAGTAAAATTATATATATATATATATATATATATATATATATATATGTATATTATATCCTTTATTAAAAGACAATTGAAGCAGGCATTAGATAAACCTCGACAAATAAATCAGCCTAACTTCTCATTGAATAATTAGAAGGAAAAATATGATACTTCCTTAGGAGAATTTACAACTTGATATAGCTATTTGTATCCTACCTTTGACTGGAGTCGCTTTAGTTTCTTCGCCTTAGCCACATAATTTTTATGGTTTGCAAGAGCATCAGCAAGCTGCAGATCTTGATTTCTTTTGAGTTCAAGGTAAGTATTCAGTGGGAAGCGACGATTTTGCCCTTTCTTTCGACCCATAATCGGCAGAACGCAAAATTTAATCGTCGCGCTCATTCATACTGAAAGCAAAGAAAGCATAACAAACACTTCTTGACACTTCTCTTGAGTCAATGTGTGACATAATTAGCCACCGAAAAAAATGAATTGCTAGCAAACGCGGGTGAAAATCAAAAATCGGAATCGGACAAGTACTCACCATAACATCGAAGCGGCCAAGCATGGGCTCTTTGCTTCCCCATATTTCCTTATGTTCGCGTTTAAATCTTTTTAAATTACCCCAAAAATCGCCTGAAAATCCAACGCACTTAAAGATACTGTCTTCCCAAGAGCGTAAAACAAAAAATATTTCAAAATACGCAGCACATTTGGTATCGACGGAAAGCTCACGAAAAGCTTGTTTTGATCAATCTAATTTTGCCGCGCTCAAAACTACCCAGTGGCCACCGGGAGCCTTTCATTAAGCTTTACCCCAGTCCCCCTATCAAACGGCTGCTCGGCCAATATGGCGGCCAAAAAAATGTGGACATTTTTTCTGGCCGGAAATCGGTGAAAAAAATCCTGGCGTGTTTGTCGATGTTTCTGGCTGTTTTACTGAGTCGCATCTTTGGAATATAGTGACACAAACATTCCAACTGACCCCATTTGGCGTGAACTTCAGGATGAATGTCTTCTTTCAACGCATGGTATACTTTCTTCTTATCCTCGACCTTTCCGTAAAACCTTGGACATGGGTTATTTTTATCGTCTTCCGTTAAGAGAAACTTGGTGATTAAAGGCTCATCGGGTTTAAAACAACCTGCGTTCACCAACTCAAGATCTCCGTTGAAGTTCATCGCGATGAATGATATCAAACTGAAACACTGAGCTTATTTTATAGGAGACTCATTATTCCCCAGGGTGTTGGGCATGTTCAGGCAATGACGTCATGCTATTCGCAAGGGTAGTGTGCAATGATATCAACCTATTCCCCAGGGTGTTGGGCAAGATGAGAATGTAACATGAGATCACGTAGTCAAGTAGACAATACAAATTTTTAATACTTCAACTATGAAAAAATGTTTTACAATGATAAAAAGAGCAAAGTTCTTAAGGAAACTTGAATCCTCCAATGGTTTCCTCAACCTCTACTTTAGGGCGTTTCCACCGTTTCTCCAAACTCATTCTTTCATGCACCATGTCATTCAGTCGTTTCCTCAGGGCTGATCGGGTCGCTGTTTTAGGCACATACGTTGGCTTAGGGGGTTGATAAACCCATTGAAAGTACCCACAGCGAGTCTCTACATTCTCGGGACAGCTTAAGAAGACTTTGTTCTTGTTTCTAGGTGTTTGACTGAGTTTCAGGATGGGCACTAATCTACAGTCACAGGCAAATGTTCCTTATTGATTCAATACTTTGGAAAGAATCTCGTTACACAGTGCGTCTAGGATGTCCTGTTTGTTCTCAAAACTTCCAAAGTACACGGGGCAGGTATAGCACAAGGCCAGTCGTTGATTTGGTAGGACAAAGTAGGTGTAGAGAGGTTTGGTCTCTTCCATGAGGTACTCTTACAACCATGGGCACCATTGATCACCGCTATTCCTTCGTCCAACACTTGAACTTGCTCTAAGTCTGGCTGAGTTTCCATGGAGCTTGGTCCATTGAACAGCTCGTCTATTGTCATCTCTTCATAGGATGGGAGAACTTGAGTAGATCCCTGCATAAGTTCACGAGAGGGAACCCCGGGGGTGTAGGAGAAGCCACGGGTTTGTTCCAAAGCGAGTAGTCCTTCTCGGGAATATGGTCGGTCTTCCCGTTCACTCTCCAACACTTTTTCCAATCTTGCTTTCTCATCAGCCTTTTTCTGTTTTCTTGCTTCGTAGGCTTTCTTTCGCTTTTCTTTGGACTTTTGTTTCTAGGATTCCAAGAACTCTAGTTGTTTCAGAGACATCTCTTGCAGCCCCCAACCGTGACTGAAATCGGGAGCGGGTCTTTCCTCTTTCTTGTTTAAGGCTTCAATATTGGCTTGCTGTTCAGCAGTCAGTCTCTTTTCCAATTTTTCCATTTTGTCATTCGCTTTTTGAAACTTTTGACCTGTGGACGATCCATCTTGGGTTAGACCAAATATTTCATCCAAAGCCTGACTGAGTTCAGCAGACTGACACACTGTGATTTCCACAGTAGGGTCTGACATCCTCAACTGCTTCACGGGTGGTTCTTGCAACTTGCACACAATGACTAAACTGACATCAAACGCTCACGTTTATAGGGTTTTAAGTCCTTAGGGAATTGGACATGTTGAGGCATTGACGTCATTAGCATGACGTCAGTCCTTGGGGAATTGGGCATGATTAGACAGGCAAGCCTATTTAAAGAATGCATCCTACGTGTTTATTTATTGCATCATCATGAGTCAACCAACTGAGACCTCTATTTATGTGACCCTCACCAGTAGTAAATCCGGTGAATTTCCGAACAATTCTCCTAATCATTTTAAATATCGTCTCCCTCAAGCGATATGGTTAACTGGAAAATGGAAAGTTGGGTTCGCCAGTCTGTATTTACCTGGGGCCCCAAACCCCATTCCACCTGTGGTTACCTTTCATTCCACTATTCCATCTCATTCAGTAATCCCAACACCACCGAAACAGTTCTCCTACAAAAAATTATCCAATTTATACAAAGGAACAAACACAGACATCATATGTTTCCACAGTATGCAAAGGCTTGTAAGTCAAGTCAAACGCGAGAATTTTTGTCTACAATAGACAAGACAGATTTATGTGACGCTAACACAGGTTTTGAATTTTTCGGAAAATTGGTCCATTAGATGGATCAAGATCTGAACGAAAAATTACCTCAATTTGCTGATAATAACGACCGTTGGAGAGTGGACATTACAGCTCAGGATAATAACACGACTTGGTTGTTACATCATTACAATATTGACAGCACAAACACAAAAAGTGTCCTCTATTTTGCTGTTAATCTGATGTTGGCCAAACGTATGGGATGGGTGGTAGAAAAATCAAGCAATGTGTTTGAGGTGGGGCCTAATTTACTCATGGAACTTCCCTGTGGAAAAACCTCTGTCAAATCAGATCATGCGACCTGTCACAATGCAGAATTTACATTTACCAAGCCAATTCATGTGGAAGAAGGATTACTCTATCTCTGCTCTACCTTTAGCTGGAGATTTGTGAATTTAAATGAAGCTTTCGAAAAAGCAGCCACCTATGTCTTTGAGGCTCCTAAAACACAAACCAATCTTTTCAAACAGTGGATGACTAATATTTCGCTTTAGCGAATGAGTTCTGGTTTAGAGTTGGACGATTCAATGGTTGACCTCCCTGTGTCTCCTCATTATTGGAATCCAAAAACTCTAATTGTTACGTTGTTAGAGGGGGTTAAGATTGTGATTGGTGGGTCAAAAGGTGTTTATAATGGAGAACTTGAAATAAACATGGCTGGATTAACGAAAAGCAACACTTATACCGTTGCTTTGGAATGGCATCAGAAAGATGAATGGTTGTTTAATCATTCTCATTTTTTCTACAGATGGGAATGGATTGGAGATAGGAAATTTAACCGTCTCCAAACATACTCGTGAGTACAGTAAGACCCATTTAATTTATTATCATACACTCACTATTCAATTTACCAAATCTGTCACGGGAAATGCCTATCTCAATGTCCAGTTTGAAATTGGTTATCCATTACCTTCCACCTATCCTGATGAATTGAAAGATAATACATTTCTAGTGCTGTATGGAGTAAAGGGTCATGTTAATCAAGAAGCTGATGTGTATGATGATCACTCCATTATTCATTCATCTCACACCACCACTACCACAGATAGTACAGGGATCAAAACTGCTTCCAAAACACCCGGAAATCACTAAAAACTCGACCACTTTTCATGTACTGCAATTTAACCAAAAGTGAGTATGGAAACAATGCTCTGATGAACGCTGTCGCTTATAATAACGAAAAAACGCTCATTGAATGCCACCTACTGCAATTTTATTCACTGCGGGGTCAGCTTCTTGACATTGGCGAAGTGACTTTAACAGAATGGAATAGGTCTATGGTTCAGTTCAATAAAGACAGTCCTGTAGTAGTTACCCTGTTTTCTAAAAAGAAACTGGATGGACCGGAAAGAAAATACATTAAATTGGAAGAGTCACTGGAGCATGGCACACCTATTTAAGCGAACAGAGCTGTTTAGTTGATTTTAGTCATGAGTGAAGTTGACTGGATCAACATTGCTGTTCTTCTCTATTGCGCCGATCTGTTACAAATGATCAAGAGTTTAAAAGAGCTATTGGAAAACGTACAGGAGGAATTGAAACGCGTCAAAGACCTTCTAAAAGAAAAACAAGACAGAGAAGGCTACGACACAGTGTATTAACATGGACAAGGTTCTAGACACGATTGAATTGTCCAAGTTTAAGACGTATCATGAATTTATGCGAGCACTCATTTTGGAAGGGATCTCTGGATATCATTTCACCTTGGATCAATTGAATCACCAATTGTATACTCTCAACAAAGAAATTTATGAAGATTTATGTCAAACCGCCACTGGATATTTTGAAATGCATGCACCAGCAAAAATCAAGTCCTTTGAGAATTAAACATGCTCAGGCAATGACTTCACGACTCTTTTGTTTGGTTTGGTATTAAAAGCCACTGACATGTTGCTCAACCAGCCAAAGCAAGATGATTCGTATCGTTCTGCAGTTCACCATTATTTCTGGTGGTGCACTTGGTGTGGATTTAGAAGCTGAAAAGTTAGCAAGATATTATTGTTTACGTGTTGAAGTCCTTGTTCCACCACGTCATCCACGAAGCAAAACCGTTCCTCCATTAACATCAACTGAACTCGCTGAAGCGATTCCCACAACCAAGCAAGTAGCTGCTCGCCTCAACAGACAATAAGGCAGACATAGTGTTGGCCTTTACAAACTTCCAGCCGGAAAATAACTTGTGCTTTGAAGGAACTGGCTGGACGGTGGAAATGGCTAAACTTCTCAAGAAAGTCCTTTATGTGTATGATGTTGACAAAAATATTTGATTTTGGTACAGACACGATCAAGATTTATTCTACGCCTGTGATCAAATGTCAGAAGAGCAGTTTGCCTTACCTACTTTTGTACAACGAACTGCCATTGTTGGCGTAATGAACATTTATGATTATCCTGATGCTTTATTGGAACTCCAAGAGACATTTAAACGGAGTTTAAAAATAAGTTTATATTATAAATGCTGATTCGAAACTTAGCTGAGAGCGAAGGATGATGTCTTCTTCCATACTTCCAATCAAGCTGAGTCGAAGTTGAGCCATGAACTTTTTGAAATGTCCGCTCCAGCCGTGTAATGGTTCTCCTGCAATGGTTTTTGGTTCCATCTGCATTCCATTTGGTTCCATCCTCTTCACACATATAGCAAAGGGTTGCTGCTTGAAACTCAGCTTCTTCACTGATGTCTTCCGCGTAATAGTGTAAGTCTGGAATCATGCCTTCGTAATGCAAAATTTCCAACTTGCAGAACTTCTCAAGCCCTGCATAACCGCTTCTCTCACTGCATCGCCCAAGACTTTTGCCCTTGACGGTAAAGTTCCTCATTGATAAAGTTACCATCAAACCCTTTGAGGTTGTGATAGAGCACGATTAAATCTCGCTGTTTATCGTCCACTTCTGCGAGATTATTCATTATTGTAATAAAACATCGATTGTATTAAAATAAAACATGTTTGAACTTTATAATTGTCTTGATTTACTGCGCATGCGTTTTAAAACCATTAATCATACTGTTATTTCACTTTACAGTTGATTCCGCAACGTTTTAAAAACGTTTTGTTACTGCGCATGCGTTCTGTACACTTTGCATGCGTAATGAGGATACAATAATTCTGTCCCACATTTGTCACTTACCTGCTTCGTTCACATATATAATTTCCCTTTCTATATCTAGGTAGTAACTTATGAAATGTCTTTCTTCTTACCTTATGATGTCATACCTCATTACCATAGAAAACAATAGCCAAATTTGATTGACAACTTAAAAACAATAGCGGGGGTCGGCGGCACCCTTTGTGGCACTTGTTAGACTACCAACACTACTGGTGTAATCAAAAGCGAAGCAAGGAGAAAGTTTAATGCACCTTTATTTGAAATATTTCGGGAGTGGTAGTTTCTGTTGCTAATGTTCTTTATTTTATCAACGCAATCCGCGTTCAAGCACTAAAAAAAAGTAATAAAAATAACATGTCTGTTGACTAGGTCATTTTTTGGCGATCATTTTCCTAACGTGTTACATGAAAGTAGATCGTGATTAAAATAAAGACTTAGGGAACTACGCCCTCTTCTTCCTCTTATTTTCAACCCTTCTCTCTTGATTTCGGATGAGAACTTAATGCAAGTTTGAAGTGAACGACAACAAGAACACTTACAGTTACAAAACTATACTAGTACTTGAATTGTGTCTTCAGTAATTAACATATGGAGCTCACAGTCGCATAAATATACGTTACAGGAATGAACCGTGCCACACTGATTGAGACGAAAGTTTTACAGTCTGTTGGCTTAGCAGTCCATGGAAATTATGTGTACTGGATAGATCGTAAGAGCCGCAGTATAATAAAAATCAGGGAGGATGAACATTTTGGCAGCGAAGTGCAAGCAGCTACTGATGATTTATCTGACATAATTGTCGTTGATACACTGAACACGTCAGGTGTGATAGTTCTTTCATTTTACGATTCTTCTTGATGGCTATTTTTTTATACTTCAAGTGGTTATAAATAAGGATTTTATTATAGTATTTGTTGGTCAGTATGTAAGGTGGCTTTGAGGGCTTATGCAGCGTACAGGACGACGGCAACGACAGCCAAAAGAAAGCTGAGGTTTAATGAGCCAAACAATCATTTTGCTCCTGAGTCACTCCGTTTGGTACATTTTTTGACCGCCCTCTGTACAATTGGGGCGTTAGATTACCTGGCAGGTATGGGGGAAATAATGGTACGATGCGAATACGAGTTATCGGGAGTTCGAAATAAATAACCAATATTAAGAAAATGGGATAGGGAATAAATGCAAGTAACATGTACACTTCAAAACGTTTTATGATCGATACACAGGGCTCAAAACAACGGCCGGTCAACGGACTATGACTGATTGGGGAGTTGACCGGTCAACCTTTGTCTTGCCGTTCATGTTGACCGGTTACATTCTATCGTATTGAAAATGAAATAAATTAAAATTTCCACGCTGTTCAGTTGTTATCAGTTTGTAGCGAGTCGCTGTGTATTGCGGAACTTTGATCTGTAATCCTGGGTGACATGCAACTAGAACCGTTGTTTGCATTTCGTGCGTTGAAACAGACATTAAGCATTCATGCTAAACAAAATTAAACATATTTTCACTGTTATTGGTTAAGCAACAACTTTTTTCAGGGCTTTGTATAAGTCGCAGAAAAAAAGTCAAATGTTCCGGGATTTTCAGGCAGATTTGCGGGCTGACTTCTAGAAAGTGATCGATTTTGCGCTGATTTGACGAGTGTGTTTAAGAGATAATCAATTGCTATTTTAACAACAAGAGCCAATGGCAAAGCTTTTAACATCATTACCAGTGCCCAGTTTTCCGCGACATAATTTTTGCCTGGAAGGTTTGAAACGTTGGTCGCTTATTGTGGTGATAACGTTTACGGAATTAAACAGCCCCAATAGCCAAGATAAATTTTTAAATATGTTGTATCGACATGTATTTGATAAGATTTTTAGTAAATTTTGCTGGATTTCATGGATTTACCTGAATTTCGCGGCTCCGCGACCCACGCGAAATATCAAAAGCCCTGTTTTTTGGGCATATATAACGCCATTCTTGGTTCATGGTCCCTTGTTTTAAGAGATATTTATCTAATAACTTTGACCGGCCAGAAATGATACGTGACCGAGCTAAAATGAATTTGGCCGGTCATCATGTCCGGGGACTCTCCGGAAATTTTTTCCAGCCCTGATACACAGCGCTGGACATTATTTACACTGGACTGAAAACAATAAAGACTACATGGCTGTTAAAATAGTTTCAGTGTTTCGGACTGCAGTACCCTTTTTTTGACTTGTCCGGCGTTAAAACATGGTTCAAGTTATCGATGGCAAATTTATATGGAAATCATCGACCATGATTTGAAGGGAAACAAAAATTACTTTGAATTAGCTGAAGATTCGAGTTATCGAGGGTTCGAGTTACCGAGGGTAAAATGATAGTAAATGTATGAATGAAATCCAGGGGAAATCGATTTTGGTTCGAGTTAGCCGCGAGGGTTCGAGTTATCGGGAGTCGACTGGATTTTTAGTCAATTATAATGAGCCTAGCTTCCTTAATGGTACTTAATTTCGTGGGGTTTTATTTTCGTGATTTCAAGAGGCAAGTATGAAGAAATGCACTAAATTTCTCGATTTAGGCGTTCAAAACCTCATTTAATTTTTGTAAAAAGGTCTAATTTTTTTTTCGCAAAAATTAGACTAGTCATACTGGAACAAGCAACGTGTGAAAATTTTTCGAATGAACGTTAAATAAATTCAATAATTATAACTAAATTGGAGCTTACTAGTAAAACCAGTTAATTCGTATTATCGATACATATCATGTATTTTTTTGCTATTACAAGTTGAAGGGTTTTTTTTTTCTGTGAGGTTTTAATTTTCTACATAGTATTTAATTTTGCGTGGCTTTGTGCTTGAATTTCGCGAGGATTTATAGTCGGGGGTCTTAAATTTCACGATTTTTTTTACAATCACGAAAGACGGGAAATTTAAGACCCACGAAATTAAGTACCAATAAGGGATGTGGAAATTTCGTATATTAGCTGGAACCAAGTTTTTGGTGGTCTTGATGGAGGACAAGGTGTAATGGTTATTCCGTTTGGATTTTGTAGTTGACCACCCTTGTTTCAAGAAGCCTTGTTCTCATATCTGCTCTGTTGGTGTGCATGGACATGCTCAGTGTTCTTGTCCCATGGATATGATTCTTGCTGAAAACAATTCTACTTGCAGAGGTTAGTTGTCTTATCACTACTATGAGTGACAAAATTTTAAAAAGTGAAATGATTTACAATAAAGAAAGGAGCACTATTAATTTTACTGTTTGTAACTAACTGAGCAGTGTACATGTATATTGCAGTGATTTAGCAACTGCCTTTTAAGGCAATGAAAAGTTGCTGCCAAAATGTATGAATGAAATTTATCAAGAACATTATTCTTTAACAGCTCCGAAGACGTGCAAACCAGAGCAATTTACTTGTTCCAACGGACAATGCATCCCTCAAGGCTGGATCTGTGATGACAGCGAGGACTGCGTTGATGGTTCTGACGAACAAAACTGCAGTAAGTCCACATGGGGTGATTTATTTGTGGGAGTACCCTTAATCTACTGTATTTTGCCGACTCCTGTGGGATCCCCGCTATTTTCGTAGTAGTGGTGTTCGCTTTATTGCAATTTCGTCTTACCGAATGTGTTAGAAGAAATGTGGGAATTTTTGACCCTTGTGTTCGCTTAGTTTATATGGTTTGGTTTAACTGGTGCTTTATGCTGTAACTCGCCTAAAATGGCTCCGACGAATTATGTTGCGTGTGTTATTCATTAAACATACTATTATGACGTCGACAGTAGCTTTTTAAAAGAAGTAAAATATATCAATAAACTTGTAATAACCAGAAGGTAGGGAGTACAGGCGAGATCCATCGCTCTTTCTTTCTACTCTGCTTTTGGTCGATTTCACGCGATAGAAAGTCAAAAGGCGCGTGATTGAATTGTGAGTGAAAGACAGTCCAAACCCCCTTGATTGTATTGCGTTCTATGCTTTCCATTAATTCTTAGTGAAATTCCAAAGGAACGCTGGCTGCGTATTTGCCGCGCATGCGTAATGGCAACTTGGAGATGAGGATGACGGGCTGCTCTGGTCACCCGCAGTAAAATTTTATTTTGGTAAGATTCTCAGACCGGAATGCTGACTATCACTTTGCAATTTGACTCCTAAACAGTAAAATGCCCCAAAGGCGAAGTGAGATGTGATGGAGGAAAATGCATCAGTGTGACGAAACTTTGTGATGGTAACACCGACTGCGAGGACGGCTGGGATGAGGAGCCGAACAATTGTCGTAAGTCTAACGCCTCATAGTTCTTGTTCCTATAACCTTTAGCATCAGCGTGCATATTCTCTCACTGTTCTCAGTCCACTTCCAAACTTTCTGAGTTAGAAGAATTTATTTAACAATCAAAGCCTTTTGGTGACGTTTCCTGAAATCCGAGAAGCGTGTGATGTTTGATAAGCAATTATCTTAGTCGAAATAACAACCGAAAGTAGATATCTCGCTCGTGCAGGCACGGTTGCGATGGAGATTTCCTCCTTAGATTTTTGTTCGGCGATTTGCTGCTGGGTGTCTAAATGCTTTGCTCAAAACAAATTCGCCGTCTGGTTAGCTCAGTTGGAAGAGCGCTGGTCTTCCATATGGGAGGACTTGGGTACAAACCCGATTAACAGTCAGGGTCTTCACGTAATTTGAAGATCTTGTCCCAAACCAGATGACCGCTCCATTACGCGGTGACCTTAAGCTGTAGGCCTGGTCTCCTTCATCCTTCCTTATCAACTTGGAAGGGGACGAAATGAATCCACATTGCTGTTCGAAAAGAGTAGGAGACGTAGACCCTGGTGGTGTGGTCTACATACATACATACATACATACATGTTTTTTTTTATTTGGAGTCCTTTACAATAAATAGTATATCAACTATTTCCAAGTAACTAAAATTTCAAACAACAAAAATTCCTAACCATATATGGCTAATAAAATCTTTAATTCATTAAGTCCTACCTCTCATGGTGGGGGGTGGGGGGTTAGCGGGTAGTTACGTGCCCGAAGAAGTAATAAGCTAATTCCCCACGTACTCATTGTTTTGTTTTGTTTTGTTTGTTTTTTTTTCATTCTTTGTAGCACTTAAATGTACTGATGATGAATTCCCGTGCGTCACGGTTTGCATTACAAAGGATTGGGTCTGCGATAACCAAGATGATTGTGGTGACAATGCTGATGAGATAGATTGTGACGTCATAACTGGTATGTATGTTCTCTGCTAAGTGCTTGCCAACAAAGTGTTTTCCTTGGTGAAGGATAGAGATACCGTTGGCACTCAAAATATTAAATTCAATTGTTTTTAAGCTTCGATCACCTCTGTCAAACCTTGGGACCGGTGCTACTGAAGTATCTGTGTTAAGCCACGGACGGGCAGCTGCAACCTGTTTCGCAACATACTTAAGTAACATAATTAATAATTAATGAATGAGGTTGAGTATCTTATGAAGAATTAAGGAGATCTAGGAGGGTGCTATCCGTCGAGGCCGCAGACCGAGGGGGATAACACCCTCCAAGACCTTCATAATTCTTCATATGATACGAAGGGCGAATTCAATAATTGTTTTATTATTCATTCAAATAATTCCTGGTTTAAAATCATAGCTAAAACATGCTTACCTCCATCGATGGTTAAGTTCATCTTCGATACCGCACGTTTAGGGTTGTTCAGGTCCGCAAATAATCTCCAAATAGCAAATGTCGCCCTTCGAGTTGTCTTCTTGCTGTTCTTGCCATGTTTTTTAGCCATTATTTCGCCTAGTTCTTACTCTTGAAACGAGTGAAAGGATCGGCATTTTTGTTTTCACAACCAAAACAACTCAACCTCTTCCCCAGGTCTTCTCAG
Organism: Porites evermanni; assembly: GCA_942486025.1. NCBI lineage: Eukaryota > Metazoa > Cnidaria > Anthozoa > Scleractinia > Poritidae > Porites > Porites evermanni. The sequence goes on along the minus strand of CALNXI010001394.1, from coordinate 13,644 downwards.
TTAACGTGACATTAACCTGCAAGGTAGCTGCACTTTTGACGTCGTCGGTTGATTAATCGCAAAATTCTTCCAAATTTAGTCATCAGTAGCTGGTTATGGTGAATTATGCGTGTGCTTTTAGCCAATCAGAATCGGGGAAATATTTTGAATGAATAATAAATGGTGTTAACCAGTTCGGGAGTATGCCAGTTTTGGAAGAAGCGATGACGTCATGGTTCTATTGTTCTGCTAAAAATACGCAAAAATGGGAAAAAATAATCGCCAAAAACAAGGGAGCTTTTTTCAAAGCCTGTTCCAGGTCCACTCGTTCAATATGCGGGACTTCCGAGCTAGCAGTGCTGATGAAGAAGCCTTTTCCTTGCTTTTTGAATGTCAAGGGCAGTTTCGTGCCACATTACGGTAGTTAAAATCGACAGTTATCAAACAGCGTTCGAAGACGTCGCCGCCATCTTGACGGGCATCGAATGTAAGTACATGTCTTTATGTTTAGTTTTCAGTATCTTGCCGAATTTTTACGAAATCAAGACTAATTTTCCTCAAAACTACAACGTGTAAGGTGTGTTCAGGCAAAGTTTCATCGATGGTAACAACCTAGTAAAAATGGTAACCACACATTGAAAATTGCCAACGGACAGGAAGGGTTACTATATTGATGGTTATGCCT
>CALNXI010001393.1:119263-131082 GCA_942486025.1 Porites evermanni | reverse complement strand
CACCATTTAGAACTTTATTTGTTCTGAAGAAGCATTTTCTAAAAAAAAAGAAAAGAAATGACCACTATGAGTGATTATTGCCTCAAAAAAGTTTCAATATATGGGTGTATTGGCATGGCATGGCATGTTCACAGTAAATTTCAGTAAATGACTGCATTATATATTTGCAGATTGGCTCCAGTTTTAAAAAAGTGAATAAACGAACCTCTTTTGAACAAGAAAGTGTCATTTCTATGATCTAGCATAATGATATTGATGTATATCTGAATTAACACTTATCCAAGTCCACTACTTCTCCACTTGGATGACTTGAATCAAATAAGCCTCCTCCCATTTGCAAGAGGCTTAAGTAAAATATAATGTAATTTGAAGAAGCATTGCAGAAGATTTCAACATGTACTGATACTTCTGCAAATATGGATATACTAACATAATATAACACTAAATAATGTGATACCTATCTTCCCTAGTGATGGAACATTTCACAAGACAGAGAAAACCACTGTCCTGGCCTCCTGCGTCAACATGCTTTAATAGTGTTAGGGAAAAACTCGCTTTTTCAAAGTACTTCCTATTCCCCTTTGCATCTTGTCCCATGATACCCATGGTCCTCTCATTGAATACAAATTCTGGTTGGCTCATCTGCGTGGAAAAAAATTGGTAATTCTTTAAAAAGTATTCAGCCCCCGGGGACAACTCCCATTTTAGTGACAGGATGCTCATTGTCTCGCTTTGGGCTGTAAATTGCAGATTTTGGACTCGGGATGTTTTTTTCCCATTCAAGTATCGCTTAGGGGAAATAATGCACGAGAAATTTTGAAGTTGATAGCATCCTAAGCGTCAACTTAGACCACTTTTTCTGGACACCTCCTTTAGTTACTTAGTTATTTTTCGTGTTTTAGCTTTCTGTGTTTAATATTACTTCTGTAACATTGACTCTGAAAAGCCTTGTGGGGACGAGCCAATGAATATGAATGTATATCTTCATACATGTATGCATGTATGTGGCATTCAATGTTGACATCTGTAACGCAAATTGTGCAAATCGCCACAACTCTCATTTGGACGTCTTTTTAGACCTTTAGAGGTCAAACAATTAATCAGCTGAATAAATACTGGGCAGTGCCCACATTGGTATCCTTTAGGTTTTTTTTTTTTTTTTTTAGCATCCAACCTCTGTTCTGTTTTATGGGCTAAATGTACGTACATGTGCACGTGAACAGTGACTGGTACCTCACCTTCGCACCTTTGTTTTGTTCTTTACACCGTCCGCGAAATTACAGGGAAGATTGGCACCTGTACGGTAAGTTAAAAAGTAAACTTCTTTTATTTTGAAAACGTATTTACATCAAGGCTCGTAATGTTATGGCACAGGCAGACCACCCTCTGTTAGTGGGGGCCGTTGTTGATTGAAATCTGAGCAACGATCTTTTGTTATTTATAGAAGAAATACATATGAACAATACGGTGGCTATAATTTGTTCCAAAATGCATAATTAAAAAAAAAAATTTCAAGAAAAGTTTGAAGAAAATGTTAACTGAGTCATGTGTCATGTTTTTTTCGCCGTCCCATGCTGTTTTAAGCGCTATTTCGCGAGATGAATATTTGACCTCGGCGGTTAGAACTAAAGAAGGAGACAAGGCAGGCAGCAATCAGCCGCCGGCGCGTGACCCAGTCCAATTTACGCTGGAACTGACGCCAGACTATTTAATTTCTTACCTCGAAATTACCGGCTCCCGATCCACTAGATATGTATCCATGCCCCATCCGAATGAGAGCTCAATCCTTCCAAAATTTATCGAGAAAAGCGATCCTGAAGTTGCAAGACCAGCTTTCTCAACATGACCGGTGCAAAAAACTCAACCAAAGGCATTTGAGGAATACGCGTCCATTCAAATCCACCAATCAGCGTATCGCGACCGTTGGCAGTTCAAAACCACAACCCTGCCCCGCACAGGGATGTTTGTAACTTCCGCTCCTCAAAACGGAAGTCACTTGTAACCAATCAGCTGAGCGCTGAGTTTTCCCGGGTAATACGACGCCTGTCACGGTTTGTTTTGATTCTGTAAACCGTTTTTGATCAGTGTTATTCTTGATTCAAAATCACTCAACTTCAGAAAATGAAAAGGAAACGGTCAGCTTTCCAGGAGAAAAGATGTTGGTAAGTCTTAATCAGCAGTAGAGACATTCATCTCGTATACTCGTACTCTCAATTTTTAATGAAGCTTAAGTGCTTCGTATAGGAAACTTTAATTTTGTGCCAGGGTTGGGAAAATATATATTATAACGAAATTTGTTACTGTTCACGACAGGTTTTCGCAAACGTTCGAGTTCCGTGTGGGCGAAAATTTGTCCATGACCGAAGTTATGGCTACTTTCGCTAACGAAAAAGAGAATTTAAACTTCGAGTTGGATGACAGAGATGTCCGAGCGTTAGTAGCTGATCTGTTTGGTGAAGTTAAGACGTTCTATCCACGACGAGATGGCAAACGAGTGGCCGTGTTTTTAAACATCGCCAAGAAAAGGCCCGATGAAACTACTAATGATACCTGGAAAAGTATGGAGATTTCATGTGTGATGAATGGATGGGTTTTGCGAGAAAAAAACGTCAATCCTCCCTTGCTAAGTTTCAGCAGATTGGCCGGTGTTTACATCGACGGCAATGAAGTTGTGATACAACTCAAGATAAATCCGCTAACATCAGAGTTTTCGCTCAAATCATTTCTGGGTAACACCCTCACCCATGAAACTTTTGGCTTTAAGGCGAACGAAACCAAAAACCTCCCCTTTATCCTTGAGTACCTTGCACGTTTTTCGGTATGCTGTGGACTCCCCGCAAACGACCACAATGATTCTGTTGTTAGAAAAGATAGCGATGAAATGTGCACCCAGGTCAAAATTGGCACGCGAACAGCCTATTTGTCACGCAAATGCCATCAAGTGGTGCCGTCCCTGGGGGAGACCTGTGTGGAGTGTGGATATCTAAAAAGGCTTTTGTCCAAAAGAAAAGAGACATACTCCAATATCATGAAGACCAAAAACTCTCTTATGGGTGACGAAGAAAAGCTAGCTAAAGTGAATTTTATTTTGAAAGAAAAGAGAAATGCTCAACGGCGAGAGGAATACTGGCGAACGAAATTTGAATCTGAGTGCTTGTGTGCCACGGATGAAGACCACCTCGATTTTAAATCCATGCTGAGTTCTGTGGACACCTCCAAAATAAAAGGAGACATGGCTCTTCTGCTGGAGCAACAGCAAATGGCTCTTACGAGAAAATCCTCAAAGGGATACAGATGGCACCCAAAGTGAGTTACTGTGTAGGATATTATAAAGGGGGCGCATATTATAATAGAAACCCATTCGTTTGATTGAACATCTTCAGTAAGGAAAATAATACATATTGCACAATGCCTTTTTACGTCAACTCCCAGAATCCTGCAGGTTTGTAGCTTTCTCGACCAAATTTATAGTATAATTTTATATAGCATGATATCATCGTACCTGTACTTTTGATTTATATGTTCTGGGGGCAATTTCGTAAAGTGAAGTAAATCATTCACCATTATCCCATATATCATAATGCACCTTGTTTACCCCCAAAAGTTTACATCACCACCGTGTTCAGTTCCTCTTGGGATGACTGTAAAAAAATGTTTCAAGGTTAACAGGTGCACAATATTAAGGTCTATGTGAAAGTGGTAAAATAGCCATAATGATTTAATAGCTTAGTGTATGAGTTTGGAAGTACCAGTAATAGGCCACAAGTTAAATTACAACCATAAGGTACTGACAATCTATTCCACAGAATTATTCGACTGTGTCTCGACTTGTATTCAACATCCCCGAAAGCCTTCAACACTTTGAAACAACATCTCATTCTTCCAAGCAAGAGGCTCATCAGGTAGAAACATGGCTCTAATATGTTATTCTTGCTACAAAACCCATTTCTTGGATGCAAAATAGAAAGTGCAACTACTGATCACTGGCCAATAATAATATGCTTATTTACAATAATAAGGTATTACAAGAATTCAGTTTCAAGTGCATCTGGCTGGAATCCTGAAGTTTTTTCTTGGTGTCACCGAGAAGCACGCAGGTTGAATTTGAAAGACAAGGATCTATGGGGAGGACTGATATTTGATGAAATGACAATACAGGTACATATTCTTAGACCTTTCATGTGTTTTAATTATGCTTCTGAACCTTAACCCTATAAAGTCTCAAAGGTAACCAAAATCGATTTTATCCAAACAATGCAAACACAGCTGTACATTCTTTGATCACTGGATTTAAATGATCAAAAGACTTTAAACAAAATAATATCGTAAAAATAAGAGGCAATATTTACATATATGTTGCATGAGTCTATAAATTATCTTTTTTATAGAGGTTGGCAGAATACATTAAATTACATGTGTGTTTACACAGGAGGATTTGGAGTTTGCTAGAGTTGGTGGACAGAAAAGGTTGATGGGTGCTGTTTCTCTTGGACAAAGTTATGAAGATGTCAGAAGTTTAACTGAAGGTTTGAGAGATTCTTATACATTGTAAATGTTCAAATAATACTGAAAACATTAATTTACATATTACACTTTGAAACGAACTGCAACAATTAATTCAGTCTATAGCCTCCATCTGAAGGAGACTAGATGATGTGAGAGTAATGCGGAAACACAAAAAATAAAATGATGAAACATATCTACGCAACTCTATCAAGATCTCAGAAAATTTTAACAACAATTAATCACCTTTTACTTTTTTAAAAGGCAACAATGATCCTGAATTGGCTTCAAAAGTGATGCAGTTTGCATTAGTCACCGACAGCGGTTTTCGCTTTGCCTTAGCCCATTTTCCTGTCAAAAGCTTGCCTGCAGTAACACTACTAGAGAAATTCTGGGAAGGTATTGAACGCTGCAACAGACTGGGATTTAGGTAAGTAAGATATTTTGATCTAATACCATTCCATCTGGGAGTCACATGAACACACAAGATGCTGCAATAACTGTTGCTAAATAAATAAATGTTTACAAACTAGGCTTGAAATGAAAAAATTTCACACTTTGTATTTCTTAAAATTGTCAAATTTTTAGAAAACTTGAAGGGCAAATAAAAAATCAATGTTGAATATGTTTAAATAATTGAAAGTAAGCAAATAAATTAGCACAGCTTCAAGTGTGCAATGAATTAGTTTCACTTGGCATCTATACTGGTAACCATGCATTGCTTTTGAAATATATGTTCTTTTTGAGTTGGATAATGTACTACACTTATGACTTTTAAACGATGGAAAAATACAAACAAAATAGCAGAAATGAAAATTATGTACATCAAATGCATTTTAGACTGACCTATAACACTAACAATCTGTCCTTTGTACTTTCTTATTACAGAATTTATTGGGTGTTGTGTGATGGAGGGGAGCCAAACAGGTCCTTTGTGAAGCTTCTTTACCCATATGGAACAGATCCAGCAGAACATCACTTTGTTGCAGACAACTTGCACACAGGACGGAAAATTGTCACGATGGCAGACTCCAAGGTAAAACAACGAAAATACAATGAAATCGACTATCACACCCAAGTGAAGACAACCTGCCTAAAAAATATAAAGAAAATATTCCATACACTAGAGACCTTTAATGACTTATAGAAAGTTTAAACTCAAACACTGCAGTATTAAATAAATTTCTGTCTTCCCTTTATAGCATAACTTCAAGAAAATAAGGAATCACCTCGAAAAAAGTACCCTGCAATCAAACAGTACAAGGCAATTGACAGTGAACAATTCAAGAATACTCTTCAAGTTCTGGAAGGATGCCTATGAATGGGACCAAGGCAGCCACTCCCTTCCCCTGCATGAGAGATTAACAGATGGACACTTTGACCTAAATCCAAGATCCAGAATGCGAAATAGTCTAGCTGAAATGTATTAGATAAAAGAATGTTGTTTCTCATGGAGGTATTTGACATTTTGCATTTGAAAACTATTCTTCAAGTGAAAATGCCTGCAGTGAAGGTAGTCAAAAGAGATGTGGAACAGCATATGTTGTGATTTACTTGTGTCCTTGGTTGAAATTATATTTCCATTTCTGGGGGTGTATGGTGATGTATAATAAAGGTGTTGAAACGAAATAAATAAAATTGAAACAAAGGATAACATTGAACAAAAAAAATACACACTAAATTTTTTAATTATCTTTTTATCAGTCGATAACAGTACATGCAGCACTTCTCTATAAGGACAGGCCTTTTAAGTTCATAAAAAAAACCATTAACATCCCAGCGTCATATATTACTTGCTGAAGTATAGACAAATAATTGAAAAAAAAGCAACACTGAACAACAACATCAATATTTTATTTATAGACATTATTTTCATTTCGTTAAGAAATATAAGGAACATCTGGCGAGCACAGGACAAACAGCAGAATCAGCAGCACTGACTGAACCCATTATATTCCTGCGTCACACAAGCCAACTAATTGAGCTATTCTCAAGGAAAGATGTCATCTCAAATGTACACGATGCAAGGCTGTTGAAAGCACGAGAATTTTTGAATTACCTACAGAAATGGAAAGACAACGCTGAGTCACCGAAAGAATTTCTATCAGACCAGTTATGGTTCGACTTGCGATCAATGATCATTGGGCTGGAGAAAGTTGTGGAAATCAAACAGAGCTATTTTGGTGAAGCCACATTAAAGCCTATTATAATAAATCAAGATATTTTAGAGAACATCTTTTGCCAGATAAGAGGTTCAAATGGGCAGAATAACCACCCTAAATACTACACATATTCGACAACTCTGACAGCTGTAAATATCGGACAATCTGTAGTTAGTGGCAAAGGAAATGCTGTATGTACAGATAAGATGACGGGAGTTCAGCTGCCACGTTCTGGCCTTCCCAATGAACATCCATTTTCAAGGAAGCGAAAGCGTTAATTACATCACGACATTTAAGTGCAGTATGACTTCAAGAACCTTCTTATACCGTTTTTTTTCAGTTTAAATGTTAATAAGGGGAGATTATTTCCCATTATCCAAATTTAGCTTTTACTAAACTTACACTGTATATGGAACAAAACAAAAACAAACAAAACTGAAGAATAAAATTACCTGGACAAGCGATGAATGAAAAGGGATTTTATCTGTTATGAGCTAAATAGCATAGGCCCAAATGGTTAGGTGTATACTTAAGTCAGAGAAGTCAAAAGAATTGAAAAGAAAAGGAAACATTAAACTTTCCCATGCAGGCACTTTGACTCGGTTATTCTTTTTGTTCATTAATTTTGAGCTGAAATTATCTTTGTTTATGGAGCAAAGTATTAACAATGATTGCATCGTGGGAAATTTTAAGTTAAATGTAATAAAGCTACTCAAGGGCTTACATGTTTTCTTTGTAAACAAAGCTTGTCCGTTTTTCTGCCTACTGCCTCCATTTTGAATGTTGACTTTAGTTGGTACCTCATTTATGTGGAACAAGGTGACCTCAAAAATAAGCCATTTTACAGTTGTGGATGGAAGCGAGGCTGAGGGTGACCTTGTTTTGATACAATCCTTCCTGCTTTATTATGTAAATCAAGTTATTCTTATGCTAACTAGTATTTTTCAAGAACAATTTCCATAACAAAGAAAAGAAGTTGGTATCAAAACAAGGTCACCCTCAGCCTTCGCTTCCATACATAACTGTAAAATGGCCTATTATCAATCACAAGAGGCTTCAGTCAGTCAACAGTTTGGTAATTTAAGTGTTTAACCTGCTACTTACAGTTATGAAATGTTTAATCCTGTGCTGAAATCCGGCTTATTCTGATTCCAAGTCTACCTGGAAGAGGAGCTGCATGCAGTTGTGAACCTGGAACCAGGCTCCAAGGAAAGGGGATATTAAGGTTAGACCTTATTACATCTGCAAGGACCTTTCCCAGTTGTGCCTTGTTGGATCTTGCACTTGGATTTAGCCCATATGCTTTGCACAGTGAAATTAGCTCGGCACGTGTGTAGAGATTCCCTAAAACTGCATCGCCAAATTTGCTGATGAGCTCTTTCATGCGATGATGTGAACGTTCTTTATGATCTGACTGGTCAGCAATGATCTCACTTACAGGTATTTTTGCCTCTTGTTGGACCCTTTTGTCCTTCCTGGCCATGACCATTTGTCTGTGGGCCATGGCCTTCTTCACCTGCCACTTCCTTCTAAATTCCTTCACGAACTGGTTTGCCCCCATATTCACATACCGCTTCACTACCTCCACAAACGCCTCTTCACAGATGGTAGCCTAATAAGCATACAGTACTATTATTTTATTTACTATTATTCCAGGGCTCATTGATGTAGACAAGAATAAATTTATAAAATGTAGGGACTAATACAGCAATGTAGGCTTAAAACATCATGATTCATCATTGAGGGTTTGCCCCCTTAAGGATACGTGGAAATTAAATTGACCTAATGATCTCATTTTAAATATAAGGGCTAGCAAGGCAACAAAGAAAAATAGAGAATTAACCAATGTTAAAAATTTTTAACCTGTATACATAATTGTAGAAATGTTGACCTGCAATTACATTCATTTTAGTCATTTCATCTTGGGAGAAAACAAAACAAATCTAGTTTATGCTTTTGCATTGCAAAATACACTGTTCTTGATCTTATGTTTTACAAAGCAATGTATGCAATATGCTACACCAAGTGAAGACAGAAGCAATGAACAATTTGAGCAATATTGATTTGATAAGAGAAGTGAAAGAAATATGGGAAAATATATAAATAAAAGAGAAAATGAAAAAATAATCATATTGTTCTTCATCATTATATTACAGTTTTATAATCCTACAAATGATTTTCACCTTAATGAAGATATTGTATCTTACCATGATATCAAAACTGTCAAATAGGTCCCTCCATTGTAACCTAAGGCCCTGGTCATTCAACAAGCCAGCTTCAACAACTTCAACCAGTTTGTCGCCATTTTGAGCATTCTACTATTTAGGCCATTCATTCTTTTCTGCTCTAATTCAAGTGCAAATTCAAAGAATTGATCTGAGACATGGATCAGTCCATGAGTTCTGTATTGTCGTGACTCTGTCACTTCGAGTGTTCCAGGGTACTTTGTTTCAGAAAATAAAATTCCATAGGGAATCACGACAATGCTTTCAATAACTTCAATCTTGTGAAGGCACTTGTTAACTTGGGACCTTGTGGCACTGCTAGCAGTGTACAAGTTGTCCCTTACATATTTTTTTGCCTTCTGTAGTACCCTGCTCACTGCCCACGCAGCCACAAAACGAACTTTTCCTTTGCCAACATCATCCATTTGCTTAACAGAAAATGTGGACACCATGTCATCACGTGATTTTGCTCTGACAGACTCTCCAACAATATGTAGTGTATTGTGGAATACACCTAGGACAATGTCGAAGCCAATGCTAATTTCCGCCGGTTTTAGTAAAGTGCTTTCAGGTGTCTGAAAACATTCTTTGAGCCAACCTCTATATTCTAATGTTCTTGAAATATCAAGAGATTGTTGATAAAACTCTTTTAACTCCTTTTGGGAAAATACAATATCTTGAATGTTTTCTGTGAGGTGTTTTTGCAGTAAAACGAAAATCTTATGCCAAACAATCTGCACTAGTGCAGAAAAGTGATCAATATTCCTCACAGCTAAATCCACGGCAGCATTCTTATCATGTCCAAAGTTTGACTCTTCCCCAGGCACAGATTGCCCTTTGAAGGACTCAAGGAACATTTTCATGTCAAAATCTTCAGGAGGTTTGCTCAGTATGTGTTCGTTTTCCTCCACCATCTCCAAAACCTCTTCCATACTTACAAGTCTCTCTGATTGTTCCTCGGTGTTACTCTCTTGATCATCAAACATCTCCTGTACAATTTGAAGTAATTCCTCATCACTAATGTCTTGAGGGTTAATGGGTTGTTCTCCCAAAGAATGATGATCTATTTCCTTGAAGCATGGGCAGTTTGCAATGTTACTGTTTGGAAGATTGTTGAGTTCATTCAATTCATGGTTTCGTTTGCAAACATGCTTCTTATTAAAACCTAACACTTGCACGTCATCGATTGACCTAACTCTTGAAAAAGCTGTATAAAGCAGTCCACCGGTGAATTCATAGGCTGAGTGCACTACAACTTTTTCAAGAGTTAGCCCTTGCGATTTATGGATGGTTGATGCCCAGTGCAACTTTAAGGGCATTTGCAACCTGGACCCAATGCTGTGTCCATCTTCATTGACGTTGGTCCAGGAAATTTTCTGGATGACATATTCACCCCCACCCACGTTGATAACTGCTGTATTCTCATCCAGCTTTCTCACAAAAGTTCCACGGGTTCCGTTGTGAATGATCTCGTTAATGTTATATAAAACTATAACAGGGGCACCACTTTTGAAATAAGACATCTGCGGAGCTGGACAGTTGAGTCCTCGCAGGTCGCCAGTGTCGATAGCCGTAAACGATTCGCGTTCTCCGGGAAGCAAATCCAAGCGGGAAACATTGTGCGCGTCGACATGCAAGTTAGTAAAATTACAAATGAATTGCGCCATCGGCGTTGTTTAAATCCCTCGAAAGGCCCGAAATTGCTTGCTCTGAGTCATTATCACACCTTCCCACACGGAGCTGTCGCAGGATATTGCGGTAAACGACCTCACGTTCGTTCTGCCGATGAACTATGGTAAGTTGTATGGTGTGTGGGAACAGACTTGGGAATAAAACAGACTTATACATCGGCTCACCATCATCAAATTTATCTGCGACGGGCTTAAGTTGCAACCAGTCGCCGACAAGAATGGTTTGAATCCCTCCAAAAGGTAGTTTCTTATCACGGACTTGCGATGTTATCGCATGAAACAATTCCAAAAGCCTCGCACTGCCCATAGAGCATTCGTCCCACACAACGCATTTTGCTTCCAATAATTCTTTTCTGATCCTTTGGTTGCTGCAAGCCTTTTCAACAACGGAATTAAAAGATCCTTGGGCAGTTCCTACACCAATAAATGAATGCACAGTCACAGCAGAGAAAGCTAGATTGCCATCGTCCTTAAAAACGTCGCACGCTATTCCCGTAGAGCAGACAACTCGCACCCCTTTTCCTTTAAGCCTGCAGATTTCTGACACAACTCGAGATTTTCCGGTCCCAGCTTCTCCAAATATAGAAAAATTATGACCTTCCAATGCTGTTTTCACACAATCTTCTTGCTCACAAGTAAGTTTCACCGCCATCGAATCTATGCTTTTAGCTTTGCACGTGCTTTTGACAGAACCAAAACAAACCGTGACAGGCGTCGTATTACCCGGGAAAACTCAGCGCTCAGCTGATTGGTTACAAGTGACTTCCGTTTTGAGGAGCGGAAGTTACAAACATCCCTGTGCGGGGCAGGGTTGTGGTTTTGAACTGCCAACGGTCGCGATACGCTGATTGGTGGATTTGAATGGACGCGCATTCCTCAAATGCCTTTGGTTGAGTTTTTTGCACCGGTCATGTTGAGAAAGCTGGTCTTGCAACTTCAGGATCGCTTTTCTCGATAAATTTTGGAAGGATTGAGCTCTCATTCGGATGGGGCATGGATACATATCTAGTGGATCGGGAGCCGGTAATTTCGAGGTAAGAAATTAAATAGTCTGGCGTCAGTTCCAGCGTAAATTGGACTGGGTCACGCGCCGGCGGCTGATTGCTGCCTGCCTTGTCTCCTTCTTTAGTTCTAACCGCCGAGGTCAAATATTCATCTCGCGAAATAGCGCTTAAAACAGCATGGGACGGCGAAAAAAACATGACACATGACTCAGTTAACATTTTCTTCAAACTTTT